>DWME01000379.1:0-35239 GCA_018244795.1 Parelbella ahira ahira | reverse complement strand
CATTGGTTATTATATGTTGTTGAATGTCTTCACATTGTTTAATAAGTTCCAATCTTTGCCGTTTGACAAATGCAGATAGGGATGTATTATTATCATACATTCTTTTATTTAAATCTAGCTGGCAATGAAATTTAGAAAGCAAAATCTTTATATTTCAAAAGTACTTTCTGGCGAAACCTATTTTGTACCGATAGTAATTTGCCATGTTATTTCCATCTCTAACAAACAAACAAGTTAGTCAGGATTTTTTAGTGTAATGCTTATTGAAATCATAAGACTGTAACTACAATTTTTAACTATTAGTATTATGGAAATCAGCGGAAATATTCGAAGTGAGTTGCAAGAGACATACTGTTAAAAACATTAGAGGTAGTATAACCTCAAATGTTCTAAATGTAATAAATTATTAAAAAATATAAATATTATGTTTACTTACATCGAAATGGTCTTCACAGAAGGGAATATTTGTATTATTCGCACATTAAGTAAAATACCTACGAGAAAGTTGCAACCACTTTCGGCGCAATTTGACATTCTTTGGAACACTTACAAATAGTTTTTCCATAGCTTTTATCGACGTATTTGTACGTTCACTTGTATCTCATTTTGTTACATAAATCAATGTTAAAATGTATATCCAATCGCACTTTTGTTTTTGTTTGGAACAAATGTATGTAGGTGGTTTATCTCATAGATCACAGTATTAGCATGTGACGTCACCGACCTCTAGGGATATTCGATATACATCGATGCATCCAATTCACTCGATATTTATCGTACTATGCATCGAATCGATCTGATGTTTTTAAAAGCTGTTGATTTACTTGATATATCGATATATTTTCATAAAACATCACTGGACTTACATAATACTGGATATAAAAAAACGTTACATCACTACTGTAATCCCCGCAAGGGTATGCAGAGGATTGTAGTATCCGCACATTTGTACTTTTTGTAATTATAACAAAAAATATTTTCATTGTGCAGTTTTTTAATAAACTACATTTGTATCAGCTAAGGTTTGCATTTTAGAGTTTTTTTCTTAGTGCTTTGGACACAGATTCCATCAACATCCTTTAACAGACTACCGACGTGTAGCCAGGAAAAGTGCTGTTGTCGGAGAAATAGATATTTAAAAATTATCTTTTGTTTGTATGGATTGTCAGTGGACTGACTACAGGTTTTTGTAGCAATGATAGAAAAAGTACTGGATTTTTAGAAAACATCGATGTGTTTGTTTATTGAATAGAAAAATATCGATGCATAGTCTCGATGTATTGCATCGAGAAAATACATCGATATATTTTCTAAGTGGACACCTCTATGGCGGCATACAAATTAGTTCTAATTTCGGCCGCAAGGTTGAGATTTCACTTTTTATTTCAAATACGGTTCAGAATTTTTGTATGGGAGAATCACAAAACGTGAGCTTGCTTCACTTGCTTATATTTTTTTATATAAATGAAATATTTTCAAAAATCAAAATTATTTCAGTAAAAATGAATATTATCTACTATTATCGTTTAAATGTGCTGAAAATAGAAAGAATAAATTTTTATCGAAGATTGAAAATTTAGCAATTTCAAATGGGCTCTGTTTATAGATTAGTACCTTAGTAGCTGCATACTTAACGGCGTGCCGCTACAGCGGCACGTGATCCGCTTGCTATATGAAATTTGTATAACAAGTGGATTCTCCTTGTATGTCCCAACATGACTTGTGGTAACTGATGCTGCAATCCAACTCTATGCAACTTCTGCTGGTACTGTCATAAAATATCTTGGAATTCTTTGAAAGATTACCTGAAACTGACGCTGAGCTGTCGGCTGGTGGGCTGGTACTCCATGCAGCCACTGTTGTTGAGGATATCACCGCACTCGACGGGCTGTTTGCCGCGACCACTGCCTGAGTCGCTTTTCATTAGCAGCTGGGCTTGCTGCTCCGATATTATTACCACCTGGACAGAGATTTAAATGTAATAACAATGAATGTCAAATAATAAAATTAAACGTCGTCAGGCTGTCTCAGTCCACTGATGGCAATAGGCCTTCCATCAACACTAAATAAGATTGTTGTTCAACCTTAACTTGTGATAACTTAGCTAATCAGCCCTGGTGTTCATATGGACTCAGGCACACCCCTCAGAGAGAAAAACCTTACAAAAGATTATTATGAAACTCTGACAATCACTTTACAACAGAAAGAAGTTTAACGGTGGCACTACCTCAAAGCCAAAGATAGACATGTTCCACTATCTTAAAAGACTGTGGTTTACTCAGCTGCTACTCTGAAAAGATAAAAGAGTAGAGTAAATGGGAAATGTTTCTGTAATAACTTACCGTCACTCGAGGCGGAGTCATGTGCACGTTCAGTTGACCGCCCACCAACAGGCGGACCGTGGCCGTGAACCTGGAAGAGACACAAATATAAATATGTTAAAACATTTCCACACTCAGCCATCTTATCGCATAGTAGGTATAAACAAAGCCAGTGTTATAATAAAAACTGCATCAACTCAACACCACGACTGTAATCCCCATAAGGATAGGCAGAGGAGTGTGGTATCCTCCCATATTTCACCATTTATTTTTATGTCCCACCATGGAATAGGTAGTAAACCAGTTTGCTTACAGTTGTTTGAAGTTGAACATCAAAAAGAACATCCAAAACCTCACCGTGTATTCGTCTTCATCACTTGAGGCGGCTGCTTCTCAATCACGAACGTGGACGTCACCAGAGTGGACAGCAGGCTGGTTACCTAGGGAAGACTGACATGTAATATATTCAATTTTTACATATACAATGTGAACACTGATGGATGCAGGTGCTGAGCTAGAATATGATTCTCCTGTCTTGACTAAATAGGTTCAATACTGTTTGATGGAAAAGTCAAAAATATGATGAATTTACTTAGAGTGTACATGGCAAATCTTTATAAGTACCAGTACTTGCCATTCCATCCTAGTGATATACACAGTAAACTGCTGCACTGCAACAACTCACAAACTAATAGCAGTCTGCTCCATCATCACCAGTCTACTCTATCATAACATCCAGTATCATGTAAGTGACTAGCAACATATAAATGGTCTGTGATCAAACAACTCGACCATCACTAACCTGCTTGCCCATATCATCCAGCATCTCGACCAAGTGAGGCTGCCTCAACTCCACTATGGTCTTGCCGTTGATCCTCGCCACGTTGTTCACCTGCTGGCGAGTGCTCCAGATCAGGTCCGCCAGCAGCTCACACCATTCCTGAATAGTGTTTAGGTTGGACTGCATTGGGACGCCATTGCCACTCAGCTGCTGTTCACGTTTCCACCTGGATGGTGAGGTTATAATAACAAATAATCTATTTATCAACCTATGAAAAACCAATTTCAACTGAAAATAAAATTAAACAGAGCCTGTGTTTAGGGTATTCAAAGATTAACAACGGAATCTAACACCAGTCAGAAGATAAAATAATGTTGAAAATTCAATTCTAACATGCATTCCAAGGTCAGGATGATAAAGACTTGATACAATGAAACATACTTAATGAGCTCCTCGTCCAACACCTGGCTCTGGAGCAGGCGAAGGTTGGCGATGTTGTCTTTCATATGGTCCACCAGCTCCATCTGTGACTGGTTGATCTGTGCCACCTGACGATTGACGAAACAGCGTAAAGATATAGAACAAAATAGAAGATAATATGCTTTTATACTACTGTATACTGGTAGTTAATAATATGTAATACAGGCAACAAATATCAAAAAAATAACTATATTCTTAATAATTATGTCAATAGGCTCACCACCTATTTCATGGGACTTAAACATAACTGGTGAAACATAGGAGTGTACTACACTCCTCTCCCTACTCCTTCGGAGATTACAGACGTGATGTTACGTATATTTTTAACAATAAAATGAACAGCCATTGATGCAGTATACCCTAAGAAAGAGTCTCACTCTCAATAGTACTTATCAATGATTTTCAGTCACAGTTCAATGATCCACTAATGATCATAGTCTCTATGTTATTGTGGAATCAACCCAGACATCTGCTAGACTATACCTAGCATCCAACACCATTAAGTATTAAGCAGGAATTCCACAGCCCTTCCAGCCCCATTGGGCTATTTTTAACATACTCTTTCATATCTCATATCCAGTCTGTACAAATGATGTTTTGTTTTAATCAAACTGACCAGAGCGTTGAGCCGGCGCTCGATCTCCTCGATCTGGACGCGCAGGCGCGCCTCCAGCTCGCGGCGCTCGTTGGTCATGGGCGTCATGGGGCCCGACTGTTGCAGGTAGCTCACGTGACCTGGGGACAACGTGCAGTGAATGTTATTTAGATTCAAGGTATGTAATACTTATAATAATATAGATCTATATAGTCAGATTCAGATTGTATGTGGATTTAGCGACATATGACCATAGATCTATACGATGTACGCTAAGTGGCAGGCAGCGGTTGGATGCGAAGAGCTGAAGATCGAGCTCAGTGGCGTGCTGTTGGATAGGCCTGTCCAGCAGTGGACGAATACATGCTAATGATGACCATGAACCGATGCATAGATAGATTTAAACCTATCTAAGCCTTAAGTATAGCAATACATTCTTATATAATCAGTTAAAGATTTCTGTACCAGTGTTCTATTTAATCCTGAATGAGATAGATATAAGGCTGTAGATTTCACTGGACAATCAACCCAATTCTTTCCACAACTCACCCTTGTGTTTCAAGCATTCATGGTACTGCAGCGAGAAGGACTCAATGTTGGCCTGCAGGCTGCGTATTTCTTCGCTGGCCATGTTCACCTTCTGGCGAACCGTTTGTAAGCCAGTTATCAGCTGCAACAGACGTGATACACCATTATTATTATAAAATCACACTGGTTACCTTTGTGAGTTCGGCAGAGAGCACAGTTTCGGGGATTTCTGATGTAATACAATATTGTAGTAATATATCTAATACAATGAGTATGCATAGAGCATCAAGGGCCAAATATATTATATAAATAGTTAATAATAATATGATTTTCTTATTAAAATGTTTTGACTTGATCTGCCCAGATAGTACTCCCTGACAGCCCCTTAAGGGACCTGGCGTGACAATACTCTAATAATGTCTAAAGTAACATGCCACCAGGTAACGTTCCATTTACTTATATGTAAGCTATTTTTCTAAGGCACCTCGTCACTCTTCTTCCTACGAAGCGAGCCTGAGGGTGGAGTGGGGAAGAGGGAGCATAGCAAAACTGGAAAATCATCTGGAGCAATTAGTTAATTGCCGTACACCAGTTCGGCATACCTCGCTGTACTTTCTCTCGGTGTGCGGCTGCGGCATGTACGTGGTGCCCATGGCGCTCTGGATGACCTCCATCTCCAGCGCCAGGCAGCGCCTCATGTACGTGTACAGCTCGTGCGGCGCGTGACTGGAACGCGTACATCAATTATTTACAACCTAAATCACTTATTCATTCGCTAATTTGTTCTAACATTCCTTTATTTACTCATTCATTACTTATCTAAAAACTAATATTAGAAAAACTTCAATGGGCGAGTCGATATAAGTTCGAGTGTATTTTATATAAAATGTCATATGTATTAAACGAAGCTCGGTAATAAAATGACAATCGTTTTGTTATATTTTGATAAAACTCAATGATACCTCATTTATGACAAAAAAATATCTATTTTTCAAGTATAGAGTTCATTTACGCTCACTTTCACAATTAAGCCCAGGGAACTGAGATATTCCAAAAATTTGCTAATTTAAACACAGAAGATTATGAAAGAAGGGGAGCAAAGAAGAAAGGTACACACCTGTACTGCATCCTGAAGATCTTAGCTGCCTCAATGAGCTTCATCTTGGTGACGAACATCTCCGGAGACAGCATCAACTCTGTGTTCGTATGGATCTCCTGCAGCAGCTCATCCACGAAGAAGCGCTGCTGCTCCTCCGGCTCCTGTGTCCTGGGGGATGATAGAGCAGTTACAGAAAGAAATCAAGATAAGATCTCTTAAGATCAGACCTGTGGTAATTTGAAATGCAAATTTATTCATTGTAGAAAATAGTTACAATGTGACCGAATGTATAATTCGCGCTGCAATAGCAAATTGACGTATAAATGTACGATTCAATAGTTTTATTAGTTAACAATAGTACTTTGACTATGCGAACAGATGTAGCACTGGTACTTTCTTGGGGATACGGTATATAAGTATAAGTATTATTTTATCATCACGTCCGGGCCCTTACGGGGTAGGTTGATAGCACCGACTGCCATACATATATATCCTATAGATCCGAAGTGCTTGGTCTACTTTCAACACTCTCTTCATACACCAGATCCAGTGCTCCCAGTATATTGGCTTCCATACCAGCATCGACTCTCGATCCATGTGGCCAGGCAGTGGCGCACCTCGATGGGGAAGTGCTCGCCGTAGATCGCTCGGACCTGGACGACAGAAATAACAACAGAACTAGAACAATGCATAAAATTGTAATATGTAAGAGAAATTTGTTTATACAAATCTTCACGCCAAATACCTTATGGAATAGGTAAAAGACAAGGAGTTTCAAATATCCCTACCCTGGCAGATCTGCCGTTCTTCAAATTCATCTCATCGTGAACTGACTTTTCACAAAAATAGTTCTTGTTCTCTTTGGACATGAATCTTCGTTCGAAATGAGGTATTTTTAAAGCCATTATTATTACATAATCACGTCACGTCCCTTACAGGGTAAGCAGAACACCGAATGCCAAATATCGAACAAGAATATGAGATTGTTCTTTGTAGGAACAACTTAAATATATTAAAAAGTAATTCGACAAGTAAACCCGGGTGAAAAGCGTCGTTTACTACGATGACGCGCTTACCGTTACTTTAAGCATACAAAAAAAAACTCGACCGGACTGGAGCGCACAGACCGCGCGTTCGCGTCCCCCGCTTCGTCTCAGCGAGTAGCGAATAGTCGACAGTCACTAGCGAACTACACGGCGAACGCTCGCGTGATCTTTCGTTGATTTGATTTCGTTTGCGTTTCGCGCTTAGAAATCTATTAGTCTGTAGTCTTTCCTTCTAAGTTCTGTTTTCTTAGCATTTTCTAACTTCTTGCTTTCACTGTGTCTGTCTTGTGTTAGTTATTTTTGTTTTCTTTTGTTGTACTGTGTCCAAAATAAACTCTAGTGTGTGTGTCAATTATCGGACTATTATTCTATATACCGGTAGGGCAACCACATTCTTTTTTAAACCGGAGATAAGAGAATAAATAGTGCTGGTAAATTAATAGTTGATTTACGTTTTAGTCTTAGTGCGCTATGTTTATTTTAGAATTGGCTAATAAAAGTCGCGAAGTGAAATAAAGAATATCATATTTCGAAAGAGTCTAATATATTTATTTTTGCTACGATGGCCGGAGCAAATGAAGAAGGACCTCGGACAGATTCGAATATAGTTTGGCTAATCATACAAATACGTCTTGAGTTAAACCTTTCTATTCTTTTCTTCAATTATTTGTAACTTGATGCAGCATAATTCAATCAAAAAGTCAATTTCTAATATAGCCAATAGTTCTGAAAGGTATTTACCTTCTGCAGACTCTCCGGTGGCAACTGTTGCGCTCTCGCCCACAACGACATTGCTGATCTATGAAATAAGATATAATAGTATATATAGTGATAAAAAAGAATTAAATTTCAATGGCGAAAGAAAAAAACAGGCGAACGTATATCCAACTCTTCATCATCATCAGCCTAAGTCCTCTGTTAGACATAGACCAATCCCTAGGACTAGCAGACTAGGCAGACCATAATGTATTTAACTTTACATTTATACAACCATTACATACATTCAAATATTACAATATAATACATACCCAATTTACTTGTCTATGACGAAAACTATGCCCTCCTCTCTTTATTATCTGTAAATAAATAAAAAACAACAATTTAATTATACATGATACTTATATAATATAATATACAAAGTACAATATTCAAAACAAGTGACACATAACCCTGTCTAACAACCGCAAACCAAACAGAACCTATGCTGTGGTAACTCGACAGCTCATGTACTATTACCAGTTGCTAAGTACATACATATTAATGTCTACAACAAGTACTCTTGCTCATCACCTCCAGCCTATTTCGGACTACGGGCACTGAGCTTAATCTTCAGCTCTTCGCATCCAACCGCTGCCAGCCACTTTGCGTGTAACATGACTCCACTAACTGGAAGGCATCTCACACTACGATTGCTAAATCGCTGTCTCCACTCCAGAAAACATCTATTCCTTGCCGATTACGCAGCAGATATGACCAGCCCACTCGCTAATATACGTCTTGGGTGGGAGTTAAACAAATCTATCCCAAAATGCGAACATACATATTATAGTTATATTACAATATCGATGACACATTAACGGATTAATATTCAATGTGACAACTGTGTATACAGTTATCATTTGATGAGGAAAATGATTTTAAAAAACGGTTACGCATTCACTTTTAGCTCACGATTTATTTGCCAGCTAATGTTTTATCGTCTATTGTATGTCGTACCGACGTCATCCGTTGTATCTGTAGTGAACGAACATAGTGGCTTACTTATTATTTGAATGGGAGTATGAATTAAAAAATAAGAAAGGGGAGGGGGTGGCTGATCGCGGTATAGTATAGCGCAGCCTACTTAGGCAAGGCCACAGGTCCCGGCCGCCCCCGAACAGTTGTACGAGCTGAGTTATGCCATCCCTAAACAGCATGCCCTGCATGGGGATTATGGGAAAATTCCCTTTTTGGGGAAACCTATGTCTAGCACTGAAATTAAACAAGCTAAGAACGATTGTGAGCTTAAACTGGGGGGACAAGAAGATAATATGTAGTGTTATGCTCTTATAGTCAAGCCTGGCCGGTGGAGACAACATGTGGCAGGTGTTTTACCTCCCCTGTACTGTCTCACTATCTTGAATCTATCTAAGAAATGAAGAGATAGATGGTAGAAATATTATTGTTCATGTTCTAGCATTAGAAAGTATTACAACAAACAGTAGCAGTGATAGCCTAGTGGTTAAGAATTCAGCCTCTCACTCTGGGGGTGCTGGGTTCAAATTCATAGGGCGCACCTCTTTATAAAAGTGCATTTTAAATTTAAATATCACTTGCTAAAAGTGAAGGAAAACATCGTGAGGAAACCTGCACACCTTAGAATTTATAAAAAAAAATCTGAGGTGTGTGAAGTCTGCCAATTTGCACTTGGCCAGCGTGGTAGACTACATATTCTGTAACCCTCTCAATATGAGAGAAGACCCATATTCCAACAGTGGAATGACAAATGGGTTGATTATTATTATGATTATTATTTTTATTACAACAAACAATATTCCAGTAGTAGTAATGAGGAAAAGAAGTATACAAGATCTGTGATTATAGAGACACTTGGCAAGTGTTGGTCTCTGCCTACCCTGTCAGGGTCCTGTCATGACAATAGACAAATTTAATAATAATATCTTAAGACATCTCCATATACAGTCATCTGATCCCAAGGTAAGCATCAAGAGTGCTTCTGTTAAGGTAACCAGAAAGCTGATAAACTACATAATATGTACAATACAATACAAATATTCTTTATTGTACACCAAAACAATAGAATAGAGACAGTACAAATTTTCAAGGGTACACAAAAGGCGGTCTTATCGCTAACAAGCGATCTCTACCAGACAACCTTTGGGTAGAAGTTTCACAGTAATTGTAGAAATCGAATACGGGGCAGGGGTGTATGAAAATAAATAAATAAATAAATACGTATAGTCCTGTTAGTTATAAAATTATTTGCCTATGGCGGTATTTGAACCTACAAGCCCAGGAGTGAAGTCTCTATTCACTGATCCCAAGTCAGTCACTAAGGCCGCGTCCTTTCATTGAAATCCAATTAACTCCTAATTAAACATACCTTTCGACCTACCAGAGACCCAAGGAAGAGGAAACTGATTATAATTTCACGGCGCCAGCAGGAAATGGAGTGCGCTTGACGAGAAACATCACAAAAACTGGCAACACTTAATGATAGTGTCATCGTATTTAGATATGGACTGGGTTTTCAGAATAAATGACACTTGACATGACAATAATGGTGACGGAAATTATCTTGAGGAACCCTACAGGTATAGAAGTCCTCCAAAATCTTCTCTAAGGAATAATAAAAAGGTTTATATTATTGATGCCATTAAATATATCAGTACAGAGTAGTCATTAGCGGTTGTTTTTGATTATAGGTAACACTGCAGGAATAGGATTTTCCTATTTTCTTTTTTTTGTTGTTCTACTATTGGACGAAAGTTAGATGTGCTAACGAGAAGGTTTAAGGTCATAGCTGACCATGCTGGCCAAGTGGCTGGTGGCAGATTGACACACACTTCAGAGATCATCATGGGTCAGTCAAAATTTCAGCGATCAATAAGATACAAAACAAAAAAAACTTTAACTACCAATTGCCAACTGCTAACTTAAAAAAACTTTAATTGACTTTTTCAAATTTACCGCGCAAACATACATATGATGTACCTACCTACCTTGATTCGACCACATTCAGACTAACCTATTATATTTCACGTACACTTGACATCGTTCTCGAAACCTTTTTTCACAAGCCCGCGTCGTGTGCGGGTCGTTTACATCGAAACCGCATGAAATAAACGCGTAGGCAAAATTCAAGTTTCACTTTTATTGCTAGAACAGCGAGGGATGAGAGACGTTTTATAAGTAGTAATATATTTATTACGTTTAAGCCATTCGTTCGTTCGTTCACTTATTCTTTCATTCATTCATCCTTTATATATTCATTCACATTACACAGAGATACTGACTGTACCGTCGGCGGTTGTGAGTTTGATTCTCGTCTATAAATATATCAAGAACACAAAAGTATTCAGTAGTTGAGTGACTGGGCTTAACATGTAGTACAAACTCCATCTAGCTTTGGTTCAAAGTGTTACATAAGTGCTTCCTAGACCTTAGTATTAGATAAATTAAAGACCCAGCGTTGCAACCAAACCATGCATATACCTACATATGCATGTATGGTCCGACGATGCGACGCAAATGGTCCAGCGACGCGTTATACAACGCATTGTGCAACTGGATGGCAACGCAATTTCGAATACCTAATAACATCGTGGACAATTTCCATACTTCGTTCAACTTTCATCGCATCGGCAACCCGCAGTTAGTTATAGACGTTATAGTCAACTCGCTAAACGATTCCTTCCTTGTCATCAATGAATGATCGTGGTGTTTTTTGATGAACGATCAGATGTCAAGAATGCGAATATGCTATATCTAATGCTAAGGACAGATGTGAATAAACTTAGCGACTAATTTGAAGTTATATTTGTCTAATGTCTGAAATAATGTTCATTTGCGCGGTTGAAAAAGTTCGGTTAGTGTTAGTAGTTTTTTTAGAAAATATCTCTAAATGAGATATAAAAGGTGACCTAATGTAATATATTTTTTAAGTTCAATTCAGGCTAATGCGCAGTGAGCCAGCTAAAAAAGTAATCACATATTGCAAATGTACATAATAAAATATAATTTTTGCAATGCGCTTGGACAATCCGTGTGCAATATAAAAATACTTGAGACATGCAAAAAATTATTCTCAACCAATGGCGTAAAAATGATATAAATACAGCTTACGCTGAAATGTATTATAAAGTATGACTTTAAAATTTAATGATAAACAAAATAAACTCCAATCATTTGTCTTCTCTATAACGTAAATGCTAAGAGAACGAAAAAGAATTGAGGACAAACACACATTGAAATTTTAATAATAAATAAAATTTCGTACTATATTGCTTTCTACATTACCTCATTATGTTAATTGGCACAAAAAAACACAAACAAAAACAAAACAAAGGAATAAACGATTTTGAAATCTGAGAAAATTTAGCACAAAGTAAAAGAAACAGAAAATTATTAAAATTATTCCTGATGCATTGCTTTGTTTTTACATTAATCTGAATAATTGTTGTTAAAATTAAACAAAAACATGAACGAATTTCAAATCCAAGACAATTTAATTTAATATAAGGTGCAAAAAAGGCAATTCATGACACCCGTTAAACAGATAAAAAAACTCATACAACTGTAACAAAACATTACAATTACAAACAGCGTAACGTTTACGTAACAAATTTCCCATACACAGTTAATTTTCCACGAATTATTGCCTTAGAGCGTCATTAATTACGCTATACAGATGTACTAAAAAAAAGGAGCATAGGAAATCGCGTATGCCGCGAAAAAGAAAAACACTCCGTATCACAAACGTCATTGTACTGTTATTTCTTTGTGTTTGTAACGTACAAACTGTTTACTTTCCCTGTTTGTTACCGTATCGATTTCCCACCATTAAAAGTTAGTTTTTGATAGCGACGGAATATCCGAGGAATGTGTTACATATCTTTTGTTTGTGTGTGATGTAGTTTTCCGGGATAACTAGAACGGGATTTCGCATTATTCGATCTGTAATTCCAGTGTATATGCATAACTTCCAATTACTTGATTCATTTTGAGGAACTACTCTTTGTTGCAACTTGTTGTACTATTTTACGCGTTCATATTATGCCTCATTTATAGTAGTATTGCATACGGGCTGTTAAGTAAATTTTCGCTTAAAAATTAGTAATCGATATTTATGGAATTTTTAACAATTCTAGTGCGAACAATAAGGAAGAATATTGATATTTTTGTCACTGAAATATATTTTATTTCACGTCTATTCTACTTTTAATAATAGATGTCTTACCTTCTTGCAAACAAAACTCAACTCATTTTAAAATAAAATTAAGATAAAACGTTTGAGAAAAACTTATTATATTATGTGATTTTAATTAAGTAAAAATATATTTTTTGGTTTTTTTCGTCCAACTAGGGCGAATAACGCATAAATTGTACAAGTAACATCAGAACGGCCGTCGAAAAGCCGTGAAACGGCGTCGAACCCGCACATTAGTACCGCGGGTTACAAATTCGAATTTCACTTTTAGTCGTTAGAGCTGTGACGTCATTTTCATAGTCTACTTACGTGGTCTACCATTTAGATTTTTATGTCTACATAAATGATTAGAATTATTTTTAATTGTTCATCACCTTTAACTAAAAGGCATTAGTTTACCAATACGAGTAAGTTGCGTGCACGAAGAGAATCATGGAATTGTAAGAATCTTTACACGGTATACTTAGTCTATGCCTGACCTAATATACACACACACACATATGTCTGTGTATGTATCCTAGCTAGGAATCTCACCCACAACCCCCGGTTAAGTAGAAAATATAATTAAAAACTGGAAGATCTAGTCAATATATCAAATGATTTCTATAAATTATGCGCTTAAAATTAACACGATTTTTTCTTAACTTAGCAAACACTCTAGAACTTCCTTATTTTAATCAAAATGTATGTTAGATCGTACACCCAGTTGTCATTTCCCATGCAACAATGGCTCTCAGTACCCAGTACCGGCCACGATTAAGCGTGACGAAATAAAACAATAGCCACTTTTTACGGAACCCATTGCCCAAGCGGGTCGTGTGACCTTAACACTGCGGTCCAAGTTATAGAAAACAGCGTTCAATAATTTTAACACTTTAAAATGAATGAGTTAACGAATGAATGGGTTAATGAATGAATGAAGGAGTGAATGTATATAACTTTACTGTAGACTTTTGTACGTCTGTAGGGTGTTTCGAGACGTGACGGACAAAGAATACATACCCCGAACCAATGCCGCGATATCAGGGTGTCGTTAGAAATTATTTTAAATGAATAAACTTGATTTAGGAGTTAATATTGTTCATAATAAAACCTGACAATTATATTGACCAGAATTTCTGAGAATAAGTTAATACCTATCGTGAATTCATCATCATCATCTTTATCAGCCTACTGCACAACTCGTCCCGTTCACCGCGGGACACAGACCTCTCCAAAAGCACGCCACTGAACTCGATCTTCAGCCCTTCGCGCCCTAAAGCTGCCACTTTGCGTATATCGTCAGTCCACCTAGAAGGAAGGCGTCCTACGCTACATCGTAAATAAATCAATCAATAAACAGCTATTAGACGTATTGAGGTTAAGTTTTAAAATTTAATAGTTTAACTGAAATTGATACAACTTGATTACATAATTGCAGATATTTAAATTAGCTGAATAAAATAAACTAAATATGAATAGTGTCGTAAATATTTTTTTTTGGTCGCTTTTTGCCGCTTCACAGTTGTTACGGGTCTCTTCCGAGTACGACAAGGGTTAATGCCATATTCTGCCACGCTGGCCAACTGTGCATTGGTAATTATTTATCGTAATATATTTACATGATACATGTGTAAAATATAAGTTTAGATTGTTAGTGAAACATAAATGCAAGTATCTACTGGGATGCATAGAAGTGCTCCCTTAGCGAAGCATTATCAAGTATCAAAAGTATCAAGTGCAGAGCGTTTTAAGCAATCAGAAATTGAACACAATTAGATAATCCTTTCGCCGAAACCAAACCAACGTCCATTAGAACTCTAAGATTTTTTTTATCGCCTGATAGATAAAGATAAGATCGAAAAAAGATAAAAAAGTACTCAAAGAGATGGAATATAAATATAAGAATATACATAAGACGGAATAAAGATTTAAAAAAGATGTTCTCTAAGCGTAAAAGCTGTTTTTTATGACTTAAAGGTGTAATTGCGCGGTGTGGCCAGATCGCAATCCTCGCTAACCTTAATTCCGTATACTGAATATATTATATGTATGTGGGTCGGCGAGACGAAAGTGCAACGTAACTTGTGAACCTCATAAATACGACTGGTCATGTAATTGTTGCTGGCTAATTTAATATTCAAGTTAACATTTTGTTTAGCTCTTCTGCCCTCGTTATAAATTTTGTGATATTTTTAATTGTTTCTTAGCTGTAGTACTGTATTAGTAATAAGTTGGTAATCGTCGTTTGACGAATTTTTTTTATTGCGTGTATGTGTGCACTCTAAACACATACATCGTAATATGGGTTACAGATATTAATTAAACAAAGTGTTTTTCTTCGTGGTGTTTTTAGAATGCCAAGTCTGCAAACCAGCAATTACCCAGCGTGGTAACCTATTGGTTTAAATGTTGTTATGACATGAGAGACGTGCTCAACTGAAAGTATAAATAGGTTTAAAGATGTTGGATGAGTACTGTCTTCTCGCTTTCGACCCTTTTGTCCTTCAACTATTGTAAATGGGGATCTACTTAGAATGAGAGGGTTGAGGCCATATTCTGCCACGCTGTCCAAGAGCGGATTGGCAAACTTCACATTGTTTTTAACTCGAAGATGTGCAGATTTCCACTCTACATGTTCCTTCACCATTATAGCAAGGAATATTTAATGTTACGTACTTAAATACATACACTAATATATTTACTATCTTACATGTTGTGACTATAATAGTACGAAGTGAATGAAGATTGGTGATGAATGGGCTGGTGAAAGCTGTTCAGCCTCGTGGTGATGCCACATTAGTATGCTGGTCGCGCACCCCACAGGGAAATAGTACCGCTTGGAAGTTACGCATTATATGATCGGATGGCGGCTGATAGGGCCTTCCGGCTAGTTACGATATAGAATTAGGTATTTCTAGAATTAAATACAGATAATTTTCTGCATGGTGTTCTCTAAAGTGTGTAAGATCAGTCAACCAATGGTTAGACAGAGTGAGACATTTTGAGAGTGTCATCCTTCTCCATCTGTGAGGAGACACGTGTCGTGTCCCAATCGTATGATGATAAAAACGATACAAGGGATTTAACGATGACTGGCTCATTGATGTAGCAATTAGTAATTAGACGTACAGATTATTCGATAAAACAACATTTATCGGTTTTACGATAAATCGATTCCAGATGAGTGGAAGTGAAACCCAAACATCGAGCATATTTTCATTTAAAAAAACACCCAAATTCAAAGAATGCACAATAACGGATGTGCCCACAAGGCTTTTGTGTGTGTATCAAGAGCTAAACAGAAAAATGTTTGACTATAGGAATGGGTGATGTTGTTCATGATTCTTTAACTTGTAGGTATGTAGGAATCCCTGATATTATTCATGATTCCTTGCCTCACGAAGCTCACCAGCTCCAGACATGTCACGACTTGCGACATTAGGGTATAATCAGACGCGATCGACACGCTGCGTGCGCCCGCGCATCCTAATGTCGGATGGACCTTGCTAAAGGGGCTACGGTTTGAGTAGCATTTAGGATTGTCCCATTTTATTATAGTTAGTCAATATCCTGAAATATTTTGTTAAACGGCTTTTTCAAACTTAGATCTTCTAATAGAGATTTCTATTAGTGGCAAGGAGTCTAATTTGTGTCCGGTGTGGCAATAGGCTCACCACGTGGAAGTACTACATATTACTCTACCTCTGTCTATCTATTCGGTTTTTTGGCTATATACGAGTATATGTTTTTGTCCACGATGCATGTTATTAGTTTGTGGTCATCCTATCGTAGAAAAGGCCGAGGTATTAAAGTAACGTTAACAGTTTTGAGGACGTCTCGTATATTCCATGACGATGAATGTAATTGTTGCCACATATTATATGAAATGTTTGATAATAAATTATAAGTATACAAAATGACTTTAAAACTTTCGTCACAAACGAAACAAATACGCAGATGGCATTTCCATATTTAATAATTATCATATTGTTTTACAAATTTCACTTGCGTTCACACATCAAAGCGCAATCTGGGTGCGAGAAACAATGAAATCACCTGTAGAGCGTAGACTAGCAAAATTCGTAGCACATGATTTTATTGTCACAACAATAGTGACAGACAGACAGGTAGATGTGCGGAGTTGTGAAAACGGCCTACTTGATATGGTTGCGTGATAGTTCAAGTGCCATACTAAGGGTTAGATCACACACACACACACACACAAACGATAAAAATAATAACAATATCTTGGGACATCACCACACTTCGCCATCTGATCCAAAAATGAGTATCAAGAGAGCTTGTGTTGTGGTAACCAGACGACTGCTACATACGTACATATAAATATATACATTTATATATTTTTATACCCAGACACAGAAGAAACACTTGTGCTCTCCACACAAATGTTTAGTCTGGGTGGGAATCGAACCCACGGCCCGCGCTGTAACAGTCTGGGTCACAAGCCACGGCACCGACGGCCCAGTCAATGTGCAATCAAGTACGAACGAGAGAACGATAGATTTGTGTAGGTTTTAAAGTAATATGTAATAACAATTCTTTGCAAGCAGAGTTTTAAACATAAACCTCCCTTTCAAATAAACAGCCTTTAATGTACTCAACTTGTTTTTTATGTACACCAACATGGAATTTTCAGAACATTAATTTAACTGATGACACGTGGAAATGTACGCTCTGCCCACCTCTTCGGAGATTACAGGCATGATGTTTACAAATATTTTATATATATTCTATTTTCGATTTAACACTATAACTTGAAGTAGTGTGGACGGAGCCGTAGCCGCCCATGGATGTTGAGGGAGCATCTAGGTCGGTATCTCACTGCGAACAATGACTCGTCCCAACCCTGTTTCCATAAGATTTCTAATGTCGAGCAGATATAACGATCAAAAGATAATACGCTTGCTCATAGAAATGTGAAGTTTTATTGTAGTTCACTGGCAACACAATGAGTTTGACATAGAACGTTGAATTATTACAGTCTGGTTGTACTTTTCTAATTTAGAATTTCTAGCAGTGCCTCGCAGTCTGGATCTGTGCCCGGTGTATTGCAATAGGTTCACCAACTGTTCCATGGGACGTAAACGTAACTGGTGAAACGTGGGAGTGTACTACGCTCCTCTACCTACCCCTTCGGGGATTAAAGGCGTGATGATACTGATTCTACTCCATAGTGAGACGTAAACGTAACTGGTGAAACTACGCAGACGATGTCTCGGGAATAAACCAGTTAATTTATATGTCTGTTATTTCATTTTCCATTTGCACAACTGTTTAAAAAAAAACAAAGGGGAGTTGATGACGTAACAATTCCATATATCGTATACAATAGCAGTATTTGCAGTGTCTGTTCATTTTGCGTATAATCAGAAAAATAAAGTATTGTTCGAAATTTGAATTACTGTTTAAATGTTAATATGTATTTAATATTTTACTTTGTACCTATCCTCCAATATGGAAAATTCAATTGTAAAAATTTAAAGTAGCCGTGAATTTAGGTTTCAGAATATGTAAGTGCAGCGGTGACGTTACAGTGATGAATGATGCATTATAAGACTGAATTATTACATTTCTTTTCGATCGAAGCACTGCTTACAATAATCTACTTCCTTATAATTCAATTTACTGGCTGTTAAACAGCAATGTTCTTAAAGAAAGCAACATGGCAATGGATATTGACGTCTATCTAAGTAATATAAATACATATAATGCGTATTCTTATAAAAAATTATAAACAATGAAAACCGGTCAAGTTTAAGTTTCTGCATCATACGCGGGCATCTAACTTGGTCTAATTTAAATAAATATGTCAAATTTTATATAGTACTTTGGTACGGAACCCCTATTGTGCGAGTCCTACTTGTACTTGGCCACTTTTTGTTCTAAAAAACCAATCAGTCTTGGGTACATTTCTCGCCGTTTTTTCAGCGAGAATTTACTTTTCGACTCCATTGTTTTGCTTGTCATCGCTGAGAATTGTTCGAAATTTAAATTTGTAATAGTTTACACGAATTCTAAAACATTATTTAGAAGGAATTTATCTTTTTGAAAAGTTTTTTTTCTTATATTCTGTTTAATATTTAATTCCATAATTCATATTTTCCGAACCTTAATTTTCGGATACGTGGTATTCATAACGTTTTTTTTCCACGCAGCCATGTTCGAGAATTCGCTGAATATTAGTAATTTCCTACATATTTCGTAACGTTGTTTGTTATTTCTGAACGTGTGCTGTTCGTGCACTTCCGATTTACGTGGCTTATCGCTCAAATGGAGAATAGTGGAGCTATTGGTATTAATTAATATTGTATTAGGTATTAATATATTAGTATTAATTTTAAATAGATACATATAAATTTGTCGTGTTTTGAAATAACAGAATAGTTTGTAGTCTATAGTTTAGAATAACCTTTTGTATTTAGATTTAGTTTCTGCTCTATAATTTTTCCTTCTTTCATTTTGTCTTTATCTTCGTCATGATGACTTAAAGGAAATTGTTCTATGTGTATTATTCTTTTGAATTGTCAATTATAGTTTGTCGATCGAGGACGCCGAATAAAGGACTTCAATAAATGTGCTTATTCACCTAAACCAAATTATTGAATCGAAGCATAAAATAAAAAATAAGCCATGACAAAGTGAAATATATGTATGTACATTTAAGTTTTTTGATGCTATATAAACACACTAAATAACCAACAACGTTACTAATGTAACTAAGCTTGTGACAAATACTTTTAAATTATCTGTTCATCATCATCAGACTGTCTCAATACACTGTTGGACATAGGCCTCCCCCAATGAGCCATTATCTGTTACCGTTAGTATAATATAGCCAAGGGCTAGATATTAAAACAAACTCAATTTTCCAGGAGTTGGAACAAGAGAAGCACCTGCTGCGGCGGCGGCTGGACACAACTCAGGGCGAGTACGAGGCTCGACTGCTGGAGCTGCAGAACGACATCCGGGAGCTGACGGCGAAGATTGGCTCCAGAGACACATCAGTCAAGCAGGTAAGATTCTAATTTTTCTGTTATAAATAATTTTAATTATAATTTTATTGTTATCGTAATATGAATATGTGCCCGGTGTATGGCAATTACCTCACTACCTATTCCATGGAAGGTAAACTTAACTGGTGAAACGTGGGAGTGCAGTATACTCCTTTGCCTACCTCTTCGTGGATTACAGGCATGATGATACGTTTGCGTTTCATATAGAACTTTTAGTGGCAGCTAATGAGACATGAGTCAACACTGGCTACGTATTGCAGTGCAAAGTAAAAGTAAGAAAGTGATCCTCGTCTGAGCCGCTCGCGTGCTGGCTGTCTGCGGCGAATCAGTTATAGACTGATGTTATTCAATTACAAACCGCTAGTAATGGAGAATGTTAGGGAAATCGGGGCGTTATGTGGAGTTTTCGAACCATTTTGTGTTTGCACCATCCAGATATTGGATAATATTTGGGTTAACTATGAAGGGAAATATACTATGAGGCTTGTATTTTACCGCAGGTATGGGCTAATATTGACTTGTTATGTGATATGTCCAAAAGAGGAATGGGCGATTAGAATTCGAGCTATGTGTTTTCGGTATTTCTATTTAGGAATTTCAAGCTAAAAAACCCAATAGCATCCAACCTGGGAATGAAACCCAGGACTTCTCGCTCAGCAATCGCAGTTGCATCACAGAGATCACCGAAACACTGTAAAGGAAAAAATCTTGTCGACCTACATTTTAGAGTTCTCCTTTATGTTTTATATAGATTGTGAAGTCTAGTGGCCCATATTCTTCCAGTGTGGTATACTTTAGTCTTATTCTTTCCCATACTGAAAAGACGCCAATGTCCAATACGGAACCAAAAAAGAGTCGACGATATATGTACTTTTCTACCGGGGATCTCTTATTGAAAGTAGCGCCCTGTGACGTCACCGTTTTTGCCCAGAGAAGACACCAAACAGTTAACGTTATATTCTTTCGTTTATTTATTGACTATGATTACTTGACCACGAGCCAAAAGCCTAAGGCAGATTGCAAGGATATGGAATGTAACAAGAATTCCAGATAAATATCAGAAAATCCAGTTTCGATTTAAAAATGTATGGTAACAATAACATACTTATCTTTCTCGCTGATTGAAATTGTTTTAATTTTGTATTTTCTAATAATTATATTAAGTACTGTATGTTCTTTGCATGTTTTCCAAATCGTAAAATTTTACTGTTTATTGAAAATGTAAAAGAAGTCGCAAAAAACTTGAGAAATACTGGTATAATATATTGTCATTATTGTTGATATTAATGCATGCGAAGAACATTAGTCCGATGTGAATGTGATTGTCAAATAACTCGCTGTAGTAATTTAAAATAATTAGTTTTATTAAATATTCAAATAAGTAATATTATTTATACATATTGTCACGCATATTTGCCATGGGTGTAGACAGAGACTAAGTATTTCTACCAGTTACAGGTATGTAACGCGGACTCCCTTCTTTCGAGTCTTCTACATTGAACAAAGTCGTTTTATACGCTCATTTATAAGTTCTTTTATAAGTTCTTTTATAAGTTCTTTTATAAGTTCTTTTATAAGTATTCTATCTAACGAAACCGTCATCACGTTCTCAGCTAAGACAATAAACTTTACAATACCATTGACCTTAACAAAAGTATTGTTTGTAGGAATTTTGTTGTAAATTAACATTGGAAACGGACACCGCGGCAACTGATTCAAGGTTGGTGTTGGGTGGCAGTTGGAGCGGGTCCGCCGTATATATATTTAAATATAACATAGCATCATGGACGCCCTCCAGCTAGGTGGGGTGACGATAAACGCAAAGTGGTTGGCAGTCGTTGGATACGACGAGCTGAAGATCGAACTCAGTGGCGTGCTATTGGAGTGGCATAGTGTTCAACAGTGGACGAAAATAGGCTGATAATTATGATGATAACATCACGCCTATATATACCTAGAGAAGAAGATAGAGGAGTGTAGTAGTAGTAGTGTTCTTTATTGTACACCGAAATATAATAATCAAATAATAAAAAAATTAATACAAAGAAAAGCTTAATAGTCGGTACATTGTACAATACGCGGTTGCACAATGTAGCATACTTCCACGATTCACCTGTTATACGTCCTTCTGTAAAATACTGGGTGAGCGTATTGCCGTACTTCGAGGTGTTAATAGGAATTTTAAGTTAAAAACCCAAAAGTACCCAACAGGGAGATCAAACCCAGGACCTTGTACTTAGCAGCCGCGATTAATTTAATACTTTGTCTCACATATACTGATTACTTTATAAAGTATGATGTTAGACTTTGTGAAATGTTGTCCATGTTACATATTTTTCTGAAAACTTCTCTTATCATATCTTTCTAAAATTGTTTTCGCTTATAGACTTTTCACAAGAGATCGCTGTTTGAGCGAAAACACCACCTATTGCATGCTGCTTTATGACCTTCACATGAAATTAATACTTTATATTTTATTTTGTAATAAAGTATATTGCATTGTACATGTTCTATACGAGCTGTAGCGTATAGGAAATCGCTCGTGAGCACCCGCCAACACTGAGGCCATACAACCACCCGAAACCCTACGTAGCTTAAAACGATCTAATAGGAATTATTTTCGTTAATTCCCAATCCAATTAAGTCTTATCCGGATTTAAATGAGCGGCTATTTAAAGCCGATACACGTTTTAGGGTATGTCCTGGTAATTGAACACTTGGTACGGCTGGCGCGGAGATTAAGCTGTCGATACACGTGAGCGGTGACGCGTTTAGTGTGTCGGTGTCTTTACTTGTAAGCAAGTGTTTGACTTACGTCGAGGCGACAGCAGTGTGATATCAACGTGAGTTTGTCCGTAAAGTAGATGACTCTTGTCTTGTGATTTCTTTTTTTGTTTTAATATGGTCACATTAAAATCATAAAAATAGTTATGTAGGATGAGGTGTCATTAGGAGGTAGGCAGAGAAGTGTGGCATTCCAACTTTTCAACAGTTTTGTTACACGACTTATGAAACAGGTAGTGAGCATATTGTCATACACCTGACATAAATTCTATTGCTACTACTAGACATTCCTCTTAGAAAATTTAAGTTACATAAATTCAGTAGTACCTGACTTGGGAGCCCAGGACCCCTCGATCAGCAGTCGCGCTTGCGACCACACTCGACCAACGAGGTGGTTATTTATACAAATGACATAAATATAATAAATACGCCTTTATACTTTCGGTAAGTGTAACTGGATCGTCGGAGGTCGTCTCCTAGACACGAAACACCACAACAGAAAGTCGACTAATACTGATTCATGAATATGATATATAAATGTATATTTTCTTGATACCGACAAACACCAAGGCCGACTGTTCGTCCATAAAGTCGATAATTTATAACGTCTATAATGTATTACTTTGTACGATTACATGAACAAAGGTCAAATCTTCCATTCGGTTCTAGAACTTTTTGTGGAGAGGTTGAAGTGATATACAATTGTTATATTTAGGTCTACCAACACTCTTTTGGCCAGCGTGATTCCCTATGAACTTAACCCTCTCATTCTGAGAGGAAACCCGTGTTCAGTGGAACGATAAAAAGGTCGATAAATAAAAAGCAATATTAAGCCCGCGAATCTATAGTGTTTACAATTTATTAAAATATGTATGTAGTATATCAGCCTAAATTGAGATGGGTTAAGGCCTTTGGCCCTTGTAGGCAACGTATGAGCAGTGGTCAATTGTATAGCAGACTTCACATGCCTTAGAGAACATTACGGACAGCTGTTAAGGTGTGAAATTTACTCACGATGTTTCCCTAACCGTTCCAACAATTGATATTTAATTTTAACCCGCACATTATTTGTGAAAAGGTTCATACCGAGATTTAAACCTAGAACTCCCGCGTGGGAGGCTGAGTTGAAAACCGTTTATTACTCTGCTTCTAAATGGTGTTAGGTATTTTTATTTATATAATCATAATGACATAATTGTTAGATATTAAATTGTAGAGCACGTTAAGCAATTGGTTTCGGTTGTTATCGTTAGGTTAATTGTGAAACCTCCCGGAAGACTAAGACACGGTTTAAAAATATCTGACCGATGGGTTGGCTAATAACCTGCGTCCACCAGTTCACACCAGAGCACCGTGGTGGAATAGCTTTATACATATTGTTGCTGTTAATAAACGTAACGCCTGTAATCCTCGAAGGGCTAAGCAGTAGAGGGTAGTACACTCCCACGTTTCACCAGTTACGTTTTACTTGTCATGGAATAGGTGGTGACCCTATTGTCATACTAATATACAGGCGCAAATCCACTCCGAGCCACTACTAAAACTCCTACTAGAAAATCTAAGTTACAAAACCCAATTGTACTCTACCCAGGATTCGAACTCGGGACCTCTCGATCAACAATCTCGCTTTGCAACCATTCCACCAACGAGACGATGTTATAGGAAATTTTAGTATATAATATTACGATATATACCCTCTAACAGCCGGTTGAAGAGACGAACAAATTACACGCTTATAGACTGCTCGTATCCGGACTCCATTTCCTTCAGGACGTCAACGTGTACGCTTTGTTTCTCGTCCCGGGTAATTGCCCCGGACGCTGCTAATTATGGGCGTGGCTTAAGTTGTAAACTGCATGTTACTGCATCCGCTGTTTTTCGGACATGTGTCTTACTCCCCCCCTGCCCCTTCCATGTGATTCGTCTCTTTTGGGTTTTCGTTATATGTACTACGCTGTCCTGTAGTTTTTTTCATTATCGATTCGGCTGACTGACTGGCCCGATGGTCTATTCACTAGTGGTTAATAATCTGAGTGCTGAACCGGAGTCGTGGATTCAATTTTCAACCAGAACAAATATTTGTGTGGTGAACACATGTATTGTTCTGTTTGGATGTAAAAAGTATATATGTAATTATATTTTTTCTTCCGAACCACCTTTGGACACGGGTCTAATTTCGGAATGAGAGGATTAAGAGTCGTCTGCCACGTTGGACGGTTGGGAAACTTCACATGCCGTATAAACCTTTATAGACCCGAGGTCGGAATCACAGCACCGTTGCAATACCTGAAAAGAAAAAAAAACAATATTCGAATTTATAAGAAGTAATTTAATTCAAGACGGTAAAATACCAATTACGTAAAACATAATATGCATAATTAGCTAATTTATTAACGGATGTATTTTTAATTAACCTTTATTATTTTATTGACGTACCGGTTCCCCCAAGGGTTAGGCAGGGAAAGATTAATAAGTACCGAGTACCTCTGTTCTTACCTATTTCCTATTTCCTCTATTATTATCATAATATAAATAAGAAATTCTATAAAAATGTCCTTTTAGGTTCGATTAGGACCACAAAAGTTTAAGAAAATCATATCAATTTATCTTTTTATTCTTATGAAATATATCACTAAACGAATATTTACGAAATCTTGTGTGATTGTAGTGCATGCGGCGGTGACATTTATAAATTAATTTAACCTATTTTTTTTATAAACAGAAACAGGTGGATAAATAAAGAATAATCAGTATTGTGAGAATGTTTAGAAATATACATATATATTAATTGAATTCGTTGACAATGAAATAGTTTAAAATTTAAATTCCATACGTTTATACATACTTATACTATTGTTAGTAAAAATATTATATACAGTTCAGTAAAACCAAGCGGTTGCCATCAAAACCCTGTATTTTTTGGTACCAAAAAGTGCAATTTATCCATCTATTCTTTAAACAAACGTAGAATACTTATATTATAGAAGATTAATAAAGTATAAAATGTTTTAAATAAAGTGACTCGTGTAAAATACGTTATCGTTTTAGTTATTCGCAATGTAACGCAACATACAACGTTACGTAACACGACCAATACGTTTAGGCTCGAACTCGACTCAAATTGATACCGATTTAGACAATTGCAAGACAAACTTACATCAACAATACACTAAATGCGGACGCCATTTTGTAATTGCAATTTCAAGAGTTGCGTACAAAAACTATATATGTATATTTTAATCCAAAACAGTATAACATAAATCATAATTATTAAATAATATTTATTACGTACCAGGCCGCCTCACCATCATAATGAACAGCTGGATGCAGTTAGTTTCAAAAGCCCAGGACTTACCCCGGCGCCGACTAGGAGTGATCCATGTTCAGCATTGGATTTATAAAGGTTAAATATAGATGAATATAAAATTGTATGAATATCAAAATAACACGGTTTGAGACGTGGGAGCGTACTAAACCCCTTTGCCTATACCTTCGTGAATAACAGGCGTGATGTTACGTTTTACGTATATCGAATTCGATGTTTCATAATATATTAAAATAATTTAATATATTTAGAAACTTGCAGCCTATCTAGGTAACATATAATGGACTCATTACCATCTCATTGAAGACATATCAAATGCAAATGAACGATTATGAATATGCTACTGTTTATAAATCTTGTCTCGAGAACTTTATTAATTATATACTATATGTGGTTAGTTGATTGTCAGCTCATGACCTTTACCGGTCACTGCGGCCCATTATTTAATAAAGATGACGTTTTCCGTCTACGTTACAGGTAACATATTCGTATGATAAAGTAAACAGAATTTATCATTTTGTCCCCTTGACCTGTCTTCGTATGTTACCAGCGAAGACAAATCCTCTATAGAACAATCTGGAAAACATGTGCTACGGTAACCAGACAAGTGATAAACTACATCAATAAATTCCCAAACACACACATATAGGTCATTTGACACACGCACAATAAGTACTTATACTCATAACACAACGTTTTCAGGTTGAGTGGCTTGTCTGGAACAAAACACCTCTTGATAGTAACACACGACAAGGTCCACTTGTGTTGACGACTGTAGTCGTAGAGCAAATCTTAGTAACGGCCTATTAACAAGAGCATTTCTCGAAGCTTTTATTTTTCCTAATCTGTGCTGGTTTTTGGCATAAATAGCGTATTTTTCTTCAAAAGCAGGAATATTCTCAGCATCAATATATTATTACACCGGGTCCCATAATGGACAGGCAGAGAGTAGCGAACGCCAAATACTTCCATCCTTGCAGAACTTTTAGTATGCTTATTAAAGTCAAAATTTTTTACTCTCCGATCAGATCATTGAATGTTGTTCTTCAGTTTGCAAATATCTCATTTCATTGCAACGTTCCAGATTAGTCAAGATACAACAAGGCACGTATTCTTGCAGACTACACTGTTGTATTAGCACGTGTCTGCTAGCCTTTCCCTTCAGTATTGCATTTGGCAATGGTAACAATTTTGATGGTGGTTCTCAAGGCCACGTTGATCACCTTTAGTATTAAGTGATATTGTTTACATTTGAGAATTCGTTTTACGCTTCAATTTCCCTATTTCATTTTCGAAAAATGTAGTAGTTACCTTAACATTTCGTATCGATAATAATTTTATAATCTCCATTAAAAGCTATTCAATGTGTATTTTTGAGCATAAAATAATTGCACACGCCCAATGAATTTCAGATTGTGAATTAAGGGCTGCTTCAGTATCTACAGTCAAAAAGGCCCAATAATATAAGAGAAATAAATAAATCCGAGATATTTTGCGTTTTAATATTTAAAATTGTTCTTAGTCATAATTTTTTATTTCGAAACCGACATTCGTATATGACGAGGAAGAAGGACTTTACCCTACCCCGAATGGCACCTGCCGTTATGATATAATAATAACAACAAAAACATTAAAAATTCAACGCCGGTAAAAGGTGTAACAGTTACCTTGAATGAAGTACAATTTGAATGCCGTCTTACTAATTTTGCGGTTAGCAATACTAGTTTGTGGTTAAATTCGTGTTTAAGAAAAACTAACTCGGGTTGTGTTCAGATTCGGTATAAATCTTATATTAAAAAATGAAGCCTTTGGATTGCAAAGGTCGAAAATGATACCGTAACCAAAAAATATTATATATATCTATATAAATAATACATTTTTTTCCGTGGTTATATATTGCTCATATTTTTTGTTTTAGGTTCGAATTCGTATGACGTAATTTACATGTGACTGGATATTATAAATAGACGTGCCATAAATGAAATGCATATAATTATGTTTTGATTTTTATAATCTATTTCAATTTTCAACACATCACATAAAAATTAATTGCACCGTTTATAAAAGAAAAAAATCTTTTAAGATTTAGCAAAAGTTCCAGAACTCAAACATTAATTATCGGTCAAAACCATATTGGAATTTTTGGCATTTCATTTACAATATCTAACGTAATAAATTTACAGAAATACATATTACTTGTGTCTGTTACTAGCTTTACGCTTTATTTGGAATGTTTTATTTGAAATTGACAGTTTACTGCGACACGGTGTTGCCAACTATCTTTTAATTGCCATAAGCATTATATAATATCTACCTGTAAATAACAATAACTACAAATACGATTAATATAACATATATTTCTTTAGAAAGTACTGTATCGATTCGCTCAAAATAAATGTATGTAATAGGAAATTTATGGAAATTATTGACGATTATTGTAACGTTGTCTTGTTTTTTTCTCTGTTAGGTAAGTACATGGTTCTTCCTGTTTTAAAATATGTCACAACGTATTTTTTTTATTATAACACCTAAGTAATAGATGACCACAGATTAAGAAATGGAACTTTCCATTAGAAATGCGTTGGGAAATGGTTTTTACATAAAGTATTGAATCACGTATTATGAGGAACGTTACGCATTTCGTCATTGTGACAGAATTCTTCCGCTCTCAATGTGTAGTGGTTAACCACATACTCTAAATTGCAACCGTAGAAATTGTTTAGAAGTTTAAGATTGAATACACCCGTGCTTTCTTTTGAAAAACCTTTTTATGTTAGTTACGCTAGTACCCTTACGAGGCAGTGTGCACCGAGTGACCAATATATATTTTTTATATCCTCAAGGATCTGACTCGCTTTTTCTACGTAACTAAATTATCTTTTCCTAAGTAGTATTTATCTCCTGTCGTATAAATTATTATCATCAAAGTCATAGCTATAATTAAGTTAAATCTTAACTAATGAAATAAACGACAAACATGCTTTTTTATTTAAACTGATGGTATATACCATATAATCTTTCAGAACGAATAAAAAGATTCTTATAAATAAAAAATCTTTCAATTTAGCCATATTGCAAGTATCCGTTTTAATTTTTAAAATTGCGTTCCAATATTATGCAACAAAAGTTACAAAGTTCATTGCATTGCCTTTTAAAGATAAATCAGGTTCAACTTCTGACATCAACAGACCTTAATTATCGCAACGTGTTCTGACAAGTCATTGCACTGTTTCAATATCAAGCACTCGACTAGTTTGACGACTGGTTGCACAACTGATGGGCGAACAGTGGTTGGTAACGGTTCTATGGAATCGTGATAAATATGAATAAATAATTGAAACTGGGGTGAGTATAAGATGAGAGTGATGAATCTGAAACAAGCACGTAAAGTCTACAAGGATAGAGATATTTGGTACTCGGTGCTCCCTGCTTACCCTATTAGGAACTTAACGTGACAACATAATAAAAATAAGAATAAAGAAGCAATTGTCATAAAAACGAACAATATGAATCATGGAAGCAAAATAAAACGTTGGAAATTATCACTTGACAGATAAGAACAATCTTGATATTTCTAGTATATTCGGTCTCACGGCTGGTAAAATCCTAGTGTAGTGTAACAATACGACGCAATAAAAATATAAAGTTTCAAGCGTTCCGTCGTCTGCACAACTCCACGGCTCTGTCAACTGCAGATGACAAATTGAGGATGCCGTAATATACAAAACGAGCAGTCCTGACATCATGTCCGATGCATTATTCTTGAAGGTTATTATGATAACTGGATTCACTTCTATTGTCTACAGTTCCGTTATAACAACGTGATCTGTGGAGACGATTCCCATACAGCAATATAATCTTGAATAACATTCATTGAATAATGCATAATTGATATCTTTGATATTGTATTTAACGTATTATATCTTCCAAGAATGTATGTGATATCAGTTCCATATCACCTTTTGTAATTTTGAATTGTTGTGGTCGTCAATAATGAAAGCGTGTCAATTATTCTTGCAATATTTTAAAATATGAAACAATTACACTAGAAATAAATAAAATAATAATTGCTTTTACTAATTTTAATGTTCACCCTTAAATGGTCCACCTGCGACTTTGGTTACACGACGTTAAGAGAATACGTCATCTCCTTCTGTCATCAGTAAATATTACTAATGATTTTGTTTACTAACTTATAAGTACTTTGCTTCCAAAAAACAGTATGAAATGAAATTCCTTTTTGAAGTCAAAATACCTCGCTCAAGTCATTTTTAATTACGGGAAGGAATTTTGAGCGACTCTCAAACTGTTCCCTTACGGCGCTTCCGGCGTAATCTGTTTGGAACGCAGATGTAATTAAAAACGCAAGTTGACTCTTTCAAAGCGTAAATTCTGAAATAAGAAGGTTTAAAATTCGTAGGAACACGAGGCCCGAGAAAAAGGGATCTGAATTTGTTTAGACGAAATTAAAAATTTGGAAGTTAGGTAATGGTTGAAATGAATGAGCCCTCGTTTCTGGTTCGACAGGGTACAATTTTACTTGCGCGCTTTTTATATATTTACCCTGGTAAACGGGCATATGAGCCATCTAATGGTAGATTGTTTCCTCCCCAGTTTCCTCCTCCTTCGTCGCCTGTGACTGTTTGTAACGCACCAGAAATGATCAAATCGTTACAAGATTTTACATCGTTCTCAAAGTCAAGGCTACTGACAATAAACAATTGCCCCGATGTGAAAGATCTGAGAGCGTCGAGATATTATGTAACATTGAGTTATGTAACACATGTTATGAGTTATGACATAAATATCATTGTTTCTAATTTAACAGGGAAGCAGTACTGCCAGCACTCGGTAACATTAGTTAATGATAATGTAGGGATTGTTTTTAATCATAATATAACGATATTTATTCAAGCATGATACTTCCTATTAACAAACGTGTTTTATTTGACCCTGGTACAACGAGTAGGAAGTTAAATGATGAATCGGTTTGCTGAGGTATTTTACGATAGGGTTTGAAATGCCTACAGTTCACTCATCTCTTCGTCTCGATAATGGTCATAAGATCTAATCTATGCATTCAATTTGAAACTTTAAATTGGCGTATCTTGTGCTAGATGAGGTCATAAAATGAGTAAAAACATGGAAAAACTAATAAAAGCGATAAAAAAATAAAAACACCAAAAAATTAAACTGACAAAAATTATATGTAAACATGTTTTTTGTTATTAACAAAGAAATCCTTACAATTCTTGTTAATATAACAAGTGTATAACTTTCATGATTAAATAGAGCAATAATCATACAACGGATTTTTAGTAATTAAAAGTAATTTAAATATTACGAAAATATTTATAAGGAAAGAAATGTAATAAAAATCTTCATTTACAATATACACGCCGAGACCTCGTTTCGTTGTTTTCATATTACAGTAGCTCAGTTTTTGATATTCATTGTCTAAATTATGATAGAGTGATCGTTAGTGTGCTAATATGAAAAAAGTGCCAGTAACGCCCTAAGGAACCTAAATTATAGGGAATTTAATATAAAACGAATTAGCCAGTTTCATGTTCTTTTTTTAAAGGTTTTAATATGAAGTGCTTCTGCTTTTTTTTAACCGTTCAGAAATTAAAAACAAAGATATCTTAATAAAAATCTCGGACAGCGGAGTAATTAATTTTCATTCTATTTGTTTTAGGGCTTTTTTATTATTTTTCTAGCTATAGCAAACTATATATTTATCTTGAATCTAATCTATAGAATCTAATCTAAAGAATGATGGTTATTTCATTTTTTTGTTATTAGGTAATATTTGAGTTATAATTGGCTCATGAGTCAGAGTCGTTGACTACTAGACCAATAGGTATTCATTTTATATTAGCATAACATATCATAAATCAAGCCTGTATTTCCTCGAAAGGATAGGCAGAGGAATGTAGTACTCCTGCTTTTTAGCAGTTATTGCTGTTCAGAATTTATACGTCCGTGGAACACGAGATGCGTCTATTGTCATACACCAAGCACAAATCCAGACTCCTTGCCATTACTGGGAAATTGAAATTAGAATTTTTTATAATGGTAACATTGCCTCTCAATAAACGTTCACAGTATCTTGGTCATCACACGTCATTTCCATATATTTTAAGGTTTCACACAAACCCTTTGATCTTGCGTTATTCGCTGCGAAATTTCGAGAACATCAAACGAGGGGGTGGTTAACAAAAATTGTTATGAAGTGATGCGAGACGGGGTGGAAAGTTGGAGCCTCTTAATAACGCTAAGCATCCCTTAACATGGAAGTTTGGACAGTCTTCGAAGAGTGCTGTAAGTAAGTAGCTGAAGGCACTTTCTATTTTTTCTTACAGAAATAGTCGCTTAGATTGCAGATGGTAGTGGCCAATGCATCCCACAAACATATATTTTATCCGCAGATATTTCTTAGCAAACCATATATCTATATCATACTGCAAAATAATTAATGTGAGTGGTTGCTGACCCGGAGGTCGTGGGTTTCCTACATGGGACAAGTATTTAATTGATGACTATAATTACATACATATATATTTATATGTATGTAGCTTATTTCTGTCTAGGTACCATAGCACAAACTTAGCGTGCCTGGTTTAGGATCCGACAGCTGTCTATGAAGATGTCTTCTAATATTTATTAAAACATAAAATCGGTAACCAAAAATATTAGTAGAAAAACTTCAACAAAATATACACACATCTTAGTCTTCATACAATGTACTTTAATCTGATTGACCGTCTGGTATATTGAGCAATTATATCCGTACCGTTCTTTCTTATGGTTGAACTGTGAGAGAGAAAGAGATGGCGCGCAGTTGAGCAATCAGACGTACAGAGTACGTTAAGGAGTAATGGTCTCATCCTGTGACGCTGATGAGTATCACAATGTAGACGCCGGTTTGGGAATATGTTTTAAATACGATGGAGTAAGATATACAGCGGGAGAAAGAATACTAATGTGAGAAGGAAAAGTATATCCTGATAGTTATCTTACATGTCGATTGTTTTAGCTAATAGTCCTTTTGTAACCATAACACAAGTTCTAAGTATATTTTGAAGTGCTAAGAGATTCTATATCAAGATTATATCGTCATTTAGTGTACTTTATTAGGACATTTCCCATTATCCGTTTATATCTTAATACAAACGTTAAATATTTTAAATACTTATATAGGTACATATCTATTTCAGAAAGCTTTCATAAGGGCTAATCTTTTATATAAATGAGCTTTGAAAGGTTCGTAATGCGTTCCACGCGACCTCTGATCCCTTTTTAACCGTCACATATTTCGTACGGGACCGTCCGCGTCATTATTGCGCCGACAGCTGGCCTGTATCTCCCGAGTCCGTATCAAGATGTCGTCTCAGCGCAATTTGTTTTTATGTAGTTTGTGATTTGCTTGGTGTGTTGGCTGTAATGTAACTGACGAGATGTGGGAGTGTACTACAACAGACTAGAGACAAACACAATGGCTATATTTTTTTAAACGTATCTTTATTCTTATAAATTACAATCTACCTCGAAATACACATCAAAATCATACATCTCTATATTTGAACGTACATATTTGTAATCCAGACCTATTCTAAACAAACGCTTTCAACCCCCTTTTATCGCGGGACGAAGTTAATGATAAAGATAATCGTAAAAATCATAAAATGACGAAGATAATCATTTAATGTACGCAATGTGAATGTGTTTTATTTATCGTTAAGTCAGATCCCTCACGAGGTGAGCAGACAGCGACGAGCGTCAAATGTCTCTATTCTGACAGACCTGACGTGCTCCTACTATATTCATCACTTTCTTAATACACGCATACCGGTTTCGCAGACTCTGTTAGAGTTTTTGAACAAAATTCTTTAATAACGCATTATCTAACCTAACCTATGAATAGAATCAAACCCGCAAAGAGCTCATGACAGTAGGTATCAAAGATCGCTGTACCAGCAAACCGGTGAGATGAAATTACATTAACGTTTTAGCTAGCTTTTGTTTGCCCCTGCCATATTTATCCAACGTGTTAGGGAGGAGCATTATATTCAGATTCGCCTATTACCTTAAGCCTAGCGCGTGACAGTTTTGTTAATTCAACCAAGTGGTGAGTTATATAGAATTTATGTTAAGCTCGGATTTGTTGTATTTCTTGTTTTATTATGAAATATGTCTTTCTAATATAAATAATTTGTTATTATAGTTTAAAATAAATTAAATTATTCCTTGTACTTTTTGTATAAGGTATTAAAATATGTTAATAAAAATAATAATATGAAAAATGTTTTTTTTTTAGTATAAAAGATACAAAATTATTTAAAGAGAAAAATAAAATGTAATACCTATTTTAATACAATATTTCAATAACATTTATAATTTTCCCACTGGTTTGTTGTACCTATAACAAGTCTCGCCAGCGCCCTGGCTTACCTGGCAAAGAATTCTGGTAAGCATTAAGCACCTTTTACACCTTAGCTTTATGTTTAACAAAGCCATATAAATAGATAGGTAAATAAAACATTGCCATATATATAAGTAAAATAACCTATAGTTATTTTACTCGGGCAACACTGAAATAGCCCAAAGACAATGAGCTCTAGGACAATGGAATAAATAAAGCGAAGTAAGGATAATACAGACAGTGAAATAGAATTCTATCGTAGATATATTGTCGGGTATTTGTACCGAACGACAACCCGACATCAATTAGAACACTGAGCTAACCCAATTTGTTCGCTAGAAAAGCTATTTAAGCAAAGCGCTGCCATTGCTTGATTGTGTTATTCGTGTATTAGACGATCTAACAATGTATTTGAGACGCAATGACTAGTAATTTTCTTTTAGCTTCCACAATGTGCATTTAAATTCTTAGTTTTTTGTACCGTTTCACAGCAACAAGAGAAAGTTTAAATATTTTATTATTGTGCTTTCTTCGGCACTAACACTTATGTGGATCTCGGCGTCAATTTGTCGACAAATTTACCAAAATAATGAATTATTTCATACGCCAGTGTTGTCGGATATATGTGACGAGGCAAAGTAAGTTATCCTTGAAGTCCCCCAAATCGACATGCTTTACGAAGAGAGTGATAAATTTAGTAGAAAGCACATCAGGCCTGTAAGGATAGTTATTTTGCATACGGCACTCTCTGCCTATTCTGCATCTAAACACACGGAGCGCATGAGAACTGCACGTCAGCTGTATATTGCAGTTTTGATACAGCTTTCCTGCGATTATCTCACCCGCATAAAAGTGCACACAACCTGCAATGTTGCTACTGCGTCTGATTCTAATGCATCTACTAAAAGTC
>DWME01000378.1:0-35259 GCA_018244795.1 Parelbella ahira ahira | reverse complement strand
CTTAAACGTAACTGGTCAAACGTGGGAGTGTACTACACTTCTCTGCCTACCCCTGCGGGGATTACAGGCGTGATGTTACGTTTTTTATTATACCTTAAACGTGCACGGTTTGTTTTGGCAAACCTACTGTAATCCTAAATCTTTCCGCGGTAAAGCCTTGATGACTCAGACAACACGTCTTCTTTACCTACATCATGTGCCAGACTCTCCCAAAGTAAGGCCTTAAAATTAATTTATTAGGGGCTAATATGTTTTTTGTTACAGTAGGTACTTAGCCTTACTAGTACTTGACCTAAGAATTTATATATACCTACATATTTAATTAATTGTTAAGTATCGCTTTATATGTAATATTAAAAATTTGTGCTGATATAATACTGAGTCTTTAATTTTCATAGATATTATGTTCATCGAATGTCAACATTCTGAGCTTTTAATTTAGGTGTATAGTCAAAACCTGATCTAGTCCATGTCTATATCCATCAACTTTTTATCTGAGGACATAAAAAGCTCTATTCCCAATCTATGTATGTTCTGTTCCCTATTCACCTGCAGGGGTCTATGCGCATCCAGTGTCATTTGCTTTGTCACAAGGCGAGTATTTAATGCGTTTTATAATAAGGTGGTAGGACTTCCGCAGCAAGGATGTTTTCTTTATCATTTAAAAAATATATTTCAAGTCCCGAGTCAACGGCAATTAAGTATCTCTTATTTCCCTCTAATTTGCGTGACAAATTCACCGCTGAGACGACTAAAAGCCTCAAAGGCCCCGCCCCCAGGCCGCGGAAAATAACATCCTCAATTAATTTCCACAGCAATTAAAGCTGAGCTAAATCGCTATCATTTTTAAAGTTTCACTCCGTGCAGCGCCAAGTTTTGGGTTTAACTATGCAAATGTTAACTGAATAAATATCTTCGGATTATCTCAAATGCATGCGATTTTAAAAAGGACATTTGCCTTGTTTTTATAAATTAATTCAGGTTGGATACTATGACCAGGGCAATATTTTTATAGCTTCGTTACGTGACGTTTTAGATAACAAAAAAAGAAGATGCTTAAATTGCAGGTGATTAAAACTTGACTTCGTGTAATTTATGGGACGTCGTGGCCAACGCTGGAAATAAATTTTTATTTAACTGCAGTAAAAACATAACCGTCGGAGCCTTAACAGCGGGTAGCCGGTAACATTTAGTCCTGAGGGGACTGTTGGGCCGCGACGATTGCTCCTCTCGACAAAACCGCATAAATGAATTAATTGTATAACAGAAAGTTTAAGGAAAACGGTTATATTATTAATTATGGTGGTTATAAAACATACTTATTAATTATTTTTTATCAGTTTATGTAAAGTACTTAGTATATATATATAGTATATATATATAGTATATATATATAGTATATATATATAGTATACATATGTAAAGTAATTAGTATAATAATACTTGAATTATTCTCAAGTAAACAATTTTCTTCTAGAAGATAGGAAATGCATCGAGTTAAATAAACGTATAAATTAGAAGACATTTCCAAGTTAAATTATACGGAATTCAAAGCAAAAAGTGAGAAGCGTCGCGATCGCGCCGTCGCTAAAATTCCCAAGTCCGTGGTAAGTACATAAGTGCTTATTTTACTTCGCAAGTTGCACTATAATTTGAAGTTGTCTTCGCCGCTTCCATTCTACGTGTCTGGAGCATTACGTGTTGCGACTAATTCTTAGAAAGAATTATAACAGCTTGTAGTCGTTGTGCGAGCAGAACTTGCCTTATCATCTTGAGTAAGGTTCAAAATTTTTTAATTTCCTGCAAAAATTGCCCTACATATATTATGAAATAACTAGACAGACCAACCCGAAGGAAACATAAGAAAAATAAATAAGTATCAAAACTTTTGTAAGCAATTCAAATGAGTAAATATTCAAAAACTGTTATAATACATAGGTATAATTTAGTCGTTATTTAGTTAGTACTTTTGCGGGTTACATTTTTATTATACATAATAAATTTCAGTCCGTTTACTAGTTATTTAAGCTTTGTCTCGTTTAGATCTTGGTGGTCATCGTTATCTAGTCGATAATTGTCCTTAACATTTTGCAATCGTAAAGTAAAAACTGTAGTCATTTTTTCATCGGAAGTAACAATATAGACATGAAAACACTTTTGAAATATAGTGTTGAGATCCGAGTGGGGTAAGTTCCGCATTAATTAACTTGGTGCAATGACAGTACTTATAGTTCGAGAGTCATTCGTGTGCCTTTGAATGTTAATGTATTTTACAACTGGATATTGTTTCCGCCTACTTAGTTCAGTTGGTAAAGAGTAACAATTGGGCTACGACTAGTTTCCTTCATAGCAAGAACGTTTTACTGCTCAAGATAGCATTTTTAATCTCTGGCTGAAATAAGATTTTACATACAATATGCTGAATCAAAATGAGTAATTTGTTTGATGGTGACGGTTCACCTTAGACGTGTATAACTTTTATTACACAGGTTGGTGTTTATGAAAGTTTGGATGCTTCATCGTCAGCCACTTCATGTCCACTGCTGGACGTAGGCCTTCCGTAGTGGGCGCCACTTCATCCGGTCCTGGGTCTTCAGAATCTGGCAACTTCTCGCTGTCCTCTTCAGGTCCTCAGACCACCTAATAAGAGGGCGACCTCCGCTTCTTTTACCAAGGTGTGGTCGCCAGAATATGAAATATTACTGAACTACGATGGAAATTCATTACTGGAATACCGTTCGTAACTTGAAAACAGAGTGTTAACCTGTAATCTCTAGTCATTCTCGAAAACTTTCGGACGGTGAAATATTTTGTTCTAAGCATTTTAAATATTTAGTTGCCCATTAAAATAATGTGTCTATAAATACTGTTTAATCCTGTCTTTAAATAGAGGTAAAGAAAGAAACTTTAATTATCAAATAAAATGCCATGTAACGTGAAATATAATAGTAGGTATAGTAAATAAATGAGAAATGAAATGCTAACGCTAAGAAAGATATCTCAATGTTATTGAGATAAGTTTAAAACAGTCTGTTTTTTCTTTTGTCGCGTATGTTAAGTACAATATTGGACATTTGAAAATATTTATCTTCGTACCAGAAGTTTGGAACACAACCAGAATAAGATAAGGCGCGAGAAAAAGTAAAAAGACACTTGTTGTCTTAATGCGCCCACGAGAAACGGGTGCGCTGCCAAGAAAAAAGCTTCAAAAATTTTCCTTAACTATGCAAATGATCTGATACACAAGTTTTTTAAGTCATTCGGACGCTTTGCAGACGTGGTAAACGGTTGAAAAAAATAGCGAATTAGGAATTAAGTATTTTTTTCACCGTATCTTGGCCTTCCTAAACAGTCACTGCAGTCCATCAGAGGTCACCCAACCTCATAAGAGTGTTTTGACCAAACTCCGAATTCTATCTTTAGGATTTCATGCATATTTTTTAGAGGATTTCCCTGTCTTCATAAGAAAAAAAAGGATGTTCAAATTGTATGTGGGCTATTTTTTCTGTAATTCATTTTTTCCTCAAGTTACATTGTATCAATGTTTTTATTGGATAAGCTGACAAAATTCCAAACGTGCCATCAAGTGGGTAGTGGTCACGGTTATCTACGGACATTTGCAGCACTGGAAGAATGGCCAATGATTTGTCAGTTTTGACGGAGAGCTTGGTACTCTTCTCGAAGAGCCCCATGTCTTACTAATTCCATAGACTATAAATCACTACTAATACTTTGATACACAAGAACAATGAGCTAAGAAAAGCCAATATTAGATATAGTCAAGTTATACGTTACTCGCGTCTGTAACGAAATATTGATATTTTCTCTTCGCGTTAACTTGCTCTGTTTGTCACTTATTGCCGCTTGTGTCAATATCGCCTAACAGGTAACGTATTTTATTATATTAGGGACACAAGTAAGTATTCCATATTTATCAAGTGGGAGCACTCCAGGCGCTGGCATGAACTGATATATAAATATATATATAAGTTTTAGAGATACTGAATTTGGTACTCAGGTGGGAGACCGCAAATTTAGTTCCTTTGGTACCTCGGCAACAATCATTACACTTTCTCAGAACTTCATACAAAAGTTTCAATTCGTGTCTTCGTTAGTTTAAATCTGTATTTTGTAAGTATTTAACTGCCTTGTTGCTGCAGTGGTTAGTGACTCTGATTACTTGTTTAATAACAGTTGACTCCACGGTCGGACTCGACATAACGGTTATACTATTCGTCCAAATCGTGTACATATTCTACAACAATAATCTCGTTTTTAACACATATTCAATATTTACAGTATGAACATGGAGCCACAGTTCGTACATTTGAAATTATTTTGCTTCCGATTATCACTTACATTTGTGATAGCGGCGCCTCAAATGTTCCTTCTAACGTTTTGGCCTAAGATCACGCTATATTTACTAACAGGTAATACGCGAAGAGGATAGGTGTTATATAAAAATTTAATACATGTTTTAAAATACTGTAATTTGGCTTTCACATCATTGAGTCAAACCTGCACAAGAGCGTATATACTGTCGAAGATAACCAAGCGAGTTTGATAAGTAACTATATGAATTATTTTCGTCTATTTAAGGAGCGACTCATCAACCAATAACTTCTAGTTCACTTCAGCTATCGTTTCCAAAATACAAAGCCCTTCAAGTAATTAACGCCTCGCATGAAATCGCTGACCGATAATTGCTTTAGGTTGACCCTAATCTAACCGAGAACAATTCTGTAGTTCGTAGCTGTCCCCTGCATTATGATACGGAGCTAAAGTGAGGGTTATTGGTCTATAGAACAATATGTTTCTAGAATTTACTTGTTTAACATTTTACTTATATAAAAACAATTGTCTAACCATTTTAGTAGATATATTACTTTCATTTCTTTTAGTTTGCCTACAGCAACTACATATGCCTTGGTAACTAAATGATTTACGTACCAATAAATTATCGTCATCGTCATATATATTTATATCCACTTTGTTTTAAAGAGAAGTAGAGACGTAATTCTAAATGAGTTTTAAAAATAATCCAGATAAAGAGCTACTTAAACAATACTGATCATCGCAATTAATTTATTAAGATTTTAAAATTTTACATATTAAATGTAAATTCGTATAATTTTAATACCTACTTAAATTTAATCGTTCATAACAAGGGAACGACTGATGCTTTTGGAAGGTAAAATACGTGAATATTGCATAAACGTACCGCTCGTAAAACAATCCAGGAATGCACGACTCCTCTTTATGTCGTCTACGGGAAAGTGTATCACTGCGTCTTTTATACGGGACTATTATAAACTGAGGAGAAAGAGTATTTCAAGACATTTTCTCCAGAATAATTGCTACTAGAATCTCCTTAGAAAGCACATCAGATCAGATATAAGTACAATACGAATGTCAACGAATGCCAGTGCCTAGGGAGATCAAGGTTCACGTATCTTGACTAAATGGTTCAGATGGAAGATCTGATGAGAGAGACAGAAGACTTCGAAAGCGCTGTGCGCGTACAAAGAGAGTGATGAATATTCTACATCATTATCATCACCACATCAGCCTTTACCGTTTCACTGCTGGACATACGCCTTTCCCAAGGTGTGTCACAACACCAGATCCTCCGCAGATCTCATCCAGCCTCTACCAAATGCCTTTTTAAGGTCCTCGGTCCTCATTCCACATATATAAAAGAAATACGTCAGGAATGTAAGGATAGTGATTCTTGGCACTCGGTGTACCCTACCAATTCCGTACGGAACCTGATGATATAAAATCTCTTCAGTTTATTCTGATCAATTTTACAAATTCATTATGAAAGTACTTTGCGCCGTAGTCAGATGTATCATACATTCTGATTTTTTGATTTGCTATAGCACAACGAATACGTGGGTCGTGAGTGTCTTAAATATTTTCGTTATTTTCTTAATTTTAAGTTAGGAAAATGTTTTTAAAATGATTGTTGTTTCTCTTCGAAACTCAAGGGGACGATATCTTAAGCTTTAGAAAGTTATTGTTAATGTTTTATTTTTAGGCTTGCACCTATATAAAAGCGAGGTTGGCTATCACAATTTCTTCAGTTATACCCGTATAATATTTGTTAACTAACTTTCTCTTAAACCAATTATCCGGACAGTGTGAACACGTCTTTATCTAATACCTTTATTTGCTCATTATCATTATACGTGGGACCTTTCATTAACTTCCGGATAACTAGTTGTGGGTAGAGCCTGACAAAAGCCAGGATATTGAGGAAAATCCGGTCGGGACATCGGTGGTCACGGATGAATATTTGTTTGTTTATTGCGCACGCATAGAGTTATCGTTTTCAGCTACTCGCACAATAAATTTTCTGTATTACAACTTTTGGTTACTTCAAGCACTTGTCAAACAATGTCTGCATGTTGAATCATAAAAACGATATTAAACTTTCAAGTCCTGTTGTACAATGTCTGTTTAAACAAATATTTCTCGATCAGTGCATATCAGATCTTTAAACGTTCTATTAGAATTAGAAGTGTAACAATGGGAAACTTTGCTGGAGGCTGTATGTTCTATATCCGCCCATGAAGAATATTTACGCGTAATAAATAAGATATTCTATGTATGGGTTTAAAATTATCTACATATTATGTAATTTTGTTGTTAAAAACATATGTAAAATTGGCATAGTGGGCCCTTTGCCTATCTCGGAATCAAATGGCCGGATGTGAGTCGTCCTAACAATATTATTATTATATCATGACCCCAGGTAGAGAGACTTCTTTTTGTGAGTACAAAATATTGATTTTTTACTTTTGTCATTGTGGTATTTACTCGTTTTATATTTAAAAGGTAGGTCGAGGAGCGCAATGTTTTATTAAATAATATTTTTGTTAAATATTGACAATATTTATTTCAATATAATTGATTTTAATATACGGGACTTTTTATTTATTGCTTGTATCGTATTTTACGTTATATTTAGCTACTTTCTTTCTTCCTACGGATGGAAGAGATATTGTGGCAAAAATAAAACACCCAATAACCGTACAAGACATTTTTATCAACGAGATTCACCCGAAGCGCGACGTGATGCGAGTTTACTTTAAAAAATTCTATAAAGTGAAAATTTTGCACGTATTTTATAAAACTGAGTCGGTGTGCGCCCGAAGCTTGCGGTCGCGCGAACTGAAGGGTTCCCACACGTTGGGATCTTCATACGATGTAATAAACGCAAGTTTAAAAAGTAACTCTACATACAAGTTAAGGGATCCATATGTATCATGACGTGTAAACCATAACATTGCCTCTATTTCTTGAAGATGTATTCAGAACACTGCCACCTTTCAACGACAACGATTCCTCAGTTTTGTTAGGTAAGTATACCGTCTTAACACAGTATAGGGGGTGAGCCTAGTGCCATGTGTCTATTGCAGCTCTGCGGTATTGCAATGTGATTTCAATGTAATGTTTACAATTCAATTTGAACTGTAACCGAATGCGTTGCTGAAAAAATATATATCTTATTCTCGACATAAATTAACCATGTGCGCCTAAAAGGGCTCCTAAACTAGACCCTTGGGTAATGCCAGTGGTTATGCAGCATCGGTAAAAACTTACAGATTATTAAAATTACCTGTCCAGATTATCTCTTAATAAAGCTCGTTTCCGAATATAAAACGCGTTACGCATAAAAGTAATGCTTGAGATTGCCTTTAATGTAACGTGTGTTCAGCCCCTAACGGGTTACGCGGGATTTTTACCGTATTTTGTCGTGTAGCGTTTATAAAACAACACACAGCTTTTATGGTTTGAATATTTTATGCACTAGTTCGGCGAGCGGGAAACGGTGATGGGGTGAGATCTTTGAATCCGAATATTTTTGACATGAATGAAAAATGTATTTCGTTGCTTTTTTAGTATATGAGAAACATATTTGTTTTCCTCTGAAGTGTTATATTAGTTGACGAATTAAATATTAAATAAATAATATATGATTTTATTACAGCGCAATGTAATTTCCAAACTATGCTCATAAAAGAATTTTTCCTCAAAAAGAAGTGTTATTTCGTGTGCATATACAACTGGCGAAGCTAATTCAGTGCCAGTTGCAAATTCAGAAAGGGTTTTCATTTTAAAACCGCGAAGCTACAAGCGCCTGTATAATTTGAGAGCAATCTCGCACGCGCGCATTTGTTTTGCTACTTTTTGTGGCAGGCGTTATCACGCGCACTTGTCGACGCGGCGCCCACTGCGAATGTATTTTTCCCTTATGTTATCCCGATGCTAATCTCATTCGCTTTTACATCCCCTTCCTTGTTTGCATTCGATTATACGCAATAGCATTTGTTAAGTAACTACGCCATTTCGCCCTTTTAAATATATTGGTATCGTTTCCGATTTAAAGTATTTTCTTTGGGATTTTACGCGCCGTGTATTCGGTATATTGTACTGCAGATGTAATATCATCGGGCTTTTTCGTACGTTATCATACTTTTGTTTTCGGATATGGATATTAAATTTGCAGTATGTTACAGTTGTTATGATAATACCAGCTTACGAACGGAATACTTTCGCGTAGCAGTACACAGTACACACTCATCCGAAATGATTGGATATAAAATTTTGTCGACTCGTATAGCCCACTATCTCGCTTGCAATGTCTGGTCAATTCGTGGGAAGTCGGTTTATTTATCCTCATGTGAGTAATGAAAATCGAAATTAAATTCGGAAAAAATGTAGTGTTATTCTTTTTATTTTTTATTAATATCATTTAAACAAAAATCCATTATGTCTTCTTCCGGATACTTTATAGATGACTATTATAATCATATTCCAAAGAGATCACGGAAAACTTAGAGAGACCTACGAAGGACGTCGTAGTAGATATAAAAGATATTAGACCAACGCATTATTTCGTTATGATGTAACAATTTCCCGCGGCGTTGGAACTGTCGCCCTCCAGCCTCCATGAGAGCCTTATTTATATTCTGAGCGAAGAGGCTGAGCGCGTGATTTACTGGCCTGGGACCTGCCCATTAGGTCGAGATATTGTTGCGAGTAAATATAATGCTCTATTAATTAATACGAGCGTGTTCCCATTGGGATCTGAAAATAAATAAGAACAAACAGAGGTTAATAAGCTTTATTAATTTGTACATATAAATATTTAACACGATGTGGATAATTGCTGACCTCATAATAAGAGTAGATATTTATGGGAAAATCGTTAGGTAACAAAATATGCCATTAAATTATAAATCCATTGGAGCAACGACGCGATGATAGCATCTTCAAATAAACAAAATTTTATAACATCGTGATAAACGGTAGGAAATACATGAAATTAAGTATTATATTATTTATACACATTAACAGTTCATCTGAAATAAAATAATAAAACCATCATCATATCACTTTGTGTATTGCAGCTGAAAAGTTTATAACTAGACCAGTGCGTTGAGAATTAAATTCCCGTCAGTGGCATATTTCTCTGTATGGACCCGCAGCGCCAACGGCACGCCGTGTGATGGAGACTTGTTCGAACGCGCAATGCGCGCGGTGTATCCACACTCATCAGTTAATGTGACATATTGTCGGCTTTACACTATCGTTAAACACATTTCAGCCTCGTTAATCGGTCGAATATTGAAGTTACGAGTGTCACTTTCGCAGACCGTCATCGTCACCGTCGCAGACTATGGTCTTAACCTTCTCAATGAGAGAGGAGACCCATATTCCAACAGTGGAATAACAAATGAGGCGATTATTTTTATTATTATTATTATTTTTTAATGGTCGTTCCAGTTTTACTGAACCCAAGCACTCGGTATGACTAAGAATTAAATTATTTATCTACGTATTCATACGCGAATACGGTGAAACGTGGAAGTCTTCTACACTCCTCTGCCAACCCCTTCGGAGATTACGAGCGTGTTGTTAAGTTATTTACGTATTCATATCAGTGACTATTTGTTTTGTAACTCCTACAAAATAAATAATAGCTGCGTATTATACTTTAGAGCGGCAAAGATTTCATAAAACACTGTCTTTTTTTCTAAAGAGTCTTCATGTTCTCAATGGTTCGTCATTATCGACGAGAGTGTAAATGCACGTGTCACAGCTATGAGAGGTCTGTGTAAGACCTAAATATAAAGTGAGAGTAAATAGACATTTCATTATATTTTTATACTTTGGGTGGCATTGCAGTCTGCGCTTGGCTTTTAATATAAAGGTTATATTTTAAAATGAAAAATAGTGTTTTTATACATAATTGGTAGAATATTTTAAATATTATAGGTATATTTTCTTATATGAGTCATAGAATTGGTTTGTGTCATGTAAAAATATCACATAGATTATTTATACCTACATGTATACATATGTAGTGTGATCAAATATTTAATGAAATGCAAACGTAAGTGATGTACATATTTATTACATATTTACAAAGACTCGAAATAACTCATTGTACAAACGTGTCACATACATATAAACATACATTATATAAACTTATATCCCTTGTTGAAACATTAGCTGTCACAGGTACAAGACTCGGCTAAATTTTTACATACAACTTGTAACGGTCATGGAGAGCACTCATTTCTGTTAATTTATGGGTCTATGTTTAATATTATGTCCATTAGTAGATGTATTGAGGATAAGAACATAGTTAGATAGACCGCAGTTTTGTAGTGAACAGATTATCCGATTAGTGGTGTCCGTAGTATCCGAGACCGCCGTATCCGCCGACTCCGTGACCGTATCCGCCGTAGCCGGAGTATCCGCCGTAGCCTCCGTAGCCGAGACCGCTGCTGCCGTATCCGCCGTAACCGCCGTAGCCGAGGCCGTGGCCGCCGTAGTATCCGCCGGCTAGATTAACACCATTTAACACAAATTTGTGACAATTGTGCACTATGCTGAATTTAGTTAGGCATAGCAGTATATTGTGATGTTAATTATATTATTGCTAGTACCCAATCAATAAACAAAGCGAAACTCTAGGTACATGTGAGTATAATCAAATAGTGTAGTGGCAAAGGCTTTCAACAACCTGCAACCTATATTTAGTCTTTGGTTCTATTTTTGCTATTTTATCCCTAAATGTAATCACAGTTCCTGACTTCTGTATTAATTGAAATTAAGAGTTGTTCAGAGAAAAACTGCTCACCAATTGTAGTATAGTTAAGGTGTAACATACCGAGTCCGCCGTATCCGCCGTAGCCGCCGAGGCCGTGTCCGTATCCGCCGTAGCCGCCGTGCTCAGTCACGTACGACACCTTGCTCACGGCGACCGGGGCGCCCGCTGTGAGAGGAATGAGCTCATTTAATTTCGTTACTAATATATCATGGGGGATAATGTGTGAGGTGTTCGCAGTATATTGTTGGGATTTAGGGGGAATAATCAACATTAGGCCGCTGTGTCATGGCTCTGTAACGGCTGTGAGGTAGTTGAATTATTTAATTAGTTTTATAAATACATAAGGTGAAATTTTAGAATGGGGAAGCGGTTATAAATTTAAGAATTTCGTATGGAATTATTCGTAGTTCCAAAGATTTCCAGGCATATAACTGATAAGAAAACATATTTCAGTTGAGATGGGTGTGTCCGGCGGTATACCAACCGATTGTTATCAGTGCAGGCGAGCGTGGCCGGTCACATCGAAAACAAAGGTCACGGCGAACATTCTACAATATCAAATCTAATTTATTATATAATATAAAGCGCTCTACAAAAAATATCCTTGCTATCTACTTCCGCAGTTGTGGGAACGTTGATTTAAAGGTCTTTCTGTGAAGGATTTCAAAATTCACACCGAAATATTTCATATATTTTTTTATGTATTTCATTGAATTGCTCTGATAATAATTTAATATTGTAGTTAATCATATGGTGTGAGCCCAGCAAAAATGACATGTTACAATGAACACCATGGGGATCTTGAGTAGCAAAACAACTATATAATAATAATTTTAAATGAGTTAAATGTCATGTTCTTAATTCGAACCCTATGTTTATCATTACGTCATACCATGTAGGTTTATTAATGACGACATTCTAATGAAGTCGTGCAGCATGTAGAGTATGCTTCAGACTTTGCCAACTTATGGTAATCATTTTTTAATCTATTTTAGGTTGTTTCATAATGTCTGGTAATACAATCATAACCAATTATGAATGATATGAAAAGTGATTTTTTAAATCTTCCAACTGATATAACATTTATTCACTTGCCGCGCGCGCGTACAGCTAGCCTATGCAATGTAATCAGTTTAAGTATTATCAATTACGGCACCCGTACATACCCGCAAAGTAATTACAAGTAATTGACTGGAGCCGGCACCGAACCTGCACCTGCTCATTTGTTATAATAAATCAGCGACCTTTATTAAATTGTCATCAAAATCCAATCTAACAAATTGACGTATGAATGCGTAATATTACTACAGCATTAGCGTTAATTGAAATTATTACGAAATATATTTACGTTTATATATTTGAATGTCTTCTAATACTGATCATTACCATGCGAGGATTATTAACCTTTTTTATAGTTTCGAACTCTTTTGTCATCATTTTTCAAATGACATAGAATACCTCCAACGTGGTATATTATTATTATGCATATGTCATGCGGCAAACCCTGAAATATCAGCTTAATATTCCGTATATGCCGTTCTTCATCGAATTATGAATCGCTGATAAAAAAACCCTTATATGACAATTGTGTATAATTAAAACGGCTCAAATTACATACATTTTTATTATCTGTATGTCAGATTGTTGACATTCAATTCTACGAAAGCTACTCGATTGACCTATATGAAACCTTCAAGACTCTAAACTTGTCTATTTTAAAAGTAACAAAAAATTCAGCTTAGTTGTAGGGTGGATGCTATTTTCTTCAGATTCATAAGGAAAAACGTCACATTATAACTAAACCTCAAGTATTGTTCATTAAACTTAGCGGAGTCATAAGCGCAAGTACAATAAAATGTTTAAGCCTGTATGTTTCTGTGCCAAGGACTATCTAGTTCCCACGTCTCTGTGAACTGTGATATAACATTGTCACTGTCATATATTCGACATTAAAGCGATGTAATTAAAAAAAAATGTTACGTGGCACCGAATACAATGACTTTAATTAAAATGAATCATATTTAAACCCATGATTGTGAGCGTGCCGCGGGCGTACCCCTGACGCGGCTGTTGTATGACAGCTCCAACCTTTGTTTTGTAAAGGAAATGCTTATGGGACAAATAAATCTTTGATTTTTGTTTGGATGCCAGTGTATAATTACTGGGCAGGTATTCCTAACACGGTTCATTGTAATAAAAACAACATGAGTGAAATTGTATGAAAAATAATAAATGTAATGTTACAGTATTTGGAAATTTCGTTTTTCTTTCGCCGAAATATTTGTTTTTTAATCTGTAAACATTCTATTAAAGAATCGATTTCGGACTGACACTAGGCTTACGTTTATTTTCTTTATTCCGATTGATCCTTTTAGGACGGGTTCGATTCAATTTAAAAATATTACATCCTATATCAAACGGAAGATAGTAATATCTAAAAGCATTTATTGTAACGGATAATCGAGATACAAGATTCGTCGATAATGTATTAATCTCGTATGACGAATATGGAATCTATTAGAGACTAATGTCGGTTCGTATGATCAATTAGTCTGTAAACTGCCACGGGACTATGATGTTTAACTATTGCATAAATCATGCTCCAAAGCAATTTAGTCGATCGAAACTAGCAACATACTTCGGGGCCATCAAATATGCATTAAACGTGTATGAAAATGGCGAGCTAGATGTAAACATTCTAAAATCTTTATGATTACTTTGGAAATAGCCATCATATACATATATCAGATATATATCTAGACCAATAAATTGTTTATATCTCGGAACGGAAAGAGCACATGAGGCATTCCAGCTTAATGTCGCAATTTAGTACAAAAATAATTCATTCCAGTCCAGGCAATTGATCATCCTTAATAATGAAGACCAGAGCTAGTGTTAGTGTTAGCTGAGTCACGCGCATTAAGCAATAATAAATATGACTGTTCTAATAGATAAATGCTTCAAACAGTTTCCAAAATCAATATCGTAAAAGGCTCAATTAAGGTAAATTACTTGCCCCAATTTGCGGGAGACCAAATTGTGTTCGCGTAAATTGGGACACTGTGAAGTCTGTCTGGTCCACGACGTGTACTGAGAGTGAGGGATGTCGTCCACTGACGGTACGAAACGATGTCATGATATAGACATATTTAGTATAAAGCTATTAGACACATTAAGTTCAGCTAAAACACTGAAGTTTACTGAATCTGACAAGTTTTCTCATGTTCTAAAGCGTAAAATAGAATTAGTGTGAAACAGTTAATTTTATTCTACGGGATGTAATTCCTACATACTAGTACGAACAATTTCAATTTATCAGTTCATATTTTTACGATCATTTTTATATTTTTAGTTTCCGTGTCATAGAACCGCCAAGACCTCAACTAAGTTTTGTAGCGAAGTAAGTACATATATATATTAATACTCGTGCTATCTGATTGGCGTTTCGAGTGATATTAGTTCTTTCACTGAAGCGAATTTGACAATCTTCGGGAGGATATTTAAGTAACAGGCGAATGAACGTAGCGATTAACCGGAAATGAGACGGAAAATGCTACTTCCCAATAAGTCCTAGTTTCTTTTTTATGGTCGTGATTTTTTTTCGCGTTTTGGTAAATATTCTTTTTTTTGTGATGCTCGTTAAAATATGTGGGTGGATTATTTTTCTATTTTATGAACAAAATACGCAACAAAGTTGCTAAATATTTTTAAATTAATCATGCATATAATTAATTTAGGCTGAGAGGCGGATTTGCATGGAGATAATGGGACTTTTGAAAATCTTTCGTTTTATGTTAATTATAATTTGAAAGACGATACGTTTTATTTCAAAATGAAACAATATATTATTACTAGGAAAGAAACAAGGGTTTTAGCGATAACTTAATTAAAGGTGTCGAGTTTAGCATTCAACAAGCTCCCACTGGATTAAAAACTTCGGACCACGGAACATAATGAGCGCCGGAAGCACCCATCTTCGCCATTAAACTCCACGAATGATTCGCCCATTAACTGCTTTCTTATAGCTCCTTTAATGCATCCCTACCTCTTGTTTGCGATTGCACTTACAATTAATAGCCCCCATCGCTATTATCGCCTGAAACCTCTCGATTTCTCTCCATTATGCCTTTTCGATAGGAATAAAGTGCCGAAAATTATACAATACTTTTGATTAGCATTATTTTTGAAATGAGAGTGTAATTAAGTTATTAAGAACTCCCTATTATATTTCCAAAGGTGTGTGAAGTCTGTCAACACGTATTGACGATGACAATGGTAAGTTAGCACACAGAATAATTTAATTTAAAGGTTTTTGTCAACGTCGCTCATTTGATTATTACAATTGCAATGATATCTTATACTCGACAAGGTTATTATTTGTTGGAAACTATTCGGATGAAGTGCAAAAAATTTTATCGATAGATTTTTTATCGTGGCTAAGTCCGCGTTAAAATATCTCAAGGAACTTACTGAAATGTGACGTACTGAAATAAACTGAGAAATGCTTTAATCAATTTGTATGCAAAGTAGCAAGTTGCAGAGATGCTTTTGGTCAATTGAAACTTGGACAGAATGGAGCCGGAAGATCTGTGCGATTGTCGGATATCCAATTTGATAATGGAGTTAGAGAGATTAATGGAAGTCGAGATAGAAAAACTTCTGGAGCATTAGTTTCACTGATTGTAGGAACAAAGTTCGACTCAGCGTTAGCGCAAAGAGTTTAACTTGCACCAATTATATTTAGCAGACATAATTGATTGAGATAGAACTAATATTGTCCTAATTTGAGAAAGTACTTTTATTTCTTCTATGTCATCTTAATATTTCTATATGACTTTCACGTACCGTATCCGCCATAGCCCCCGTATCCACCGTAGCCTCCATAACCGCCATAGCCGTACCCGGCACCGCCGTAGCCGCCGAGACCGCTGTAGCCGAGACCGCCATAACCGAGACCGGAGAGTCCTCGCTTTTCGGTCTTCTTGGCTTCCTCAGCACAGACCGCTGCGACGATGAGGGCGACAACAAACTGTAAAGTAAAAACATTTTTATAATCCTCGATTTCGTCGATCATCTAAAGATTTCCGAAACAACTCAGGATTGGTAATGAGAATTATTAATAATGTTTCAAAAAATATATTACAAATATTAGAGTTGCTTTATTTGAAGCAGCATTGGAATCTGTCTGTCTCTAACAAATATAACTCCTCATCAAAAACTACATACACATTAATATAAACCGTATATTATAAAGAAAAACTGTTTAGTTCTCAATGAACGCTTGAAGTTAATATTACTTACGTGTTAAATCTAGACATAGGCTGATCTTTGTTCTTTACACATAAATACAAACGTATTATGTAAGTTCGTCAATCCCCGGCAACAAATAGATCAAAAATGTTAGTGCGTTACGAAACTGTCACAACATGGATGTATTTGAAACAATGCATTAGTCACAGCAGTTAATGAGAAGGTCTGAGCGATTAAGGAAACCGTACGAAAGTTGGAATTCAATGGGGCATAGGTAGTAGTTACCATCGATAATTGGTCAGGTTGTGTACCAATAAGCCGGTGGAAACTCGCGTGGCGTAACATCCTTCGCACAAAGAACCTACAGTCGACCGAGTATTGTTACACTGTATTACCGCATTGTCATTGTTATTAAACTAAGGTGCCCTTTGTTATTGTTTATCGTGCATATTTTTTGTATTTGTTCCTTTATCATTCCATTATTTAATCATTCCATTCTTTTATCGGTCCATTCTTTTATCATTCCATTCTTTTATCATTCTATTTACATTTGTTTCAAGCGCGCCTGCATCGCGACTTCTTGTGTCTAACAATGTTAACATACAGTGATCTTTGCAAGATTCGCAACAATGTCTTGCGTTTAAAACAAATATTTTAGATACTTCGATTTCTGAAAATTATTTTACTCGACGTCTTTTGTCATTTATATTACTCGACGCTATACTGAATCTTTCATGGGTGGCAAAACAAGATGTAATTTATACAAGAAATAGCAACAATAACCATATGTTATATGGAATTGATTTGTTTAATACATAATTGAGGTTTGTTTGAGCACGCAGAGGCCTGAGTAGCACCTACTAAAAATCGTGTTGAAACTAGGTCGAGACAGTCAATTTCCTGTTTCACTCGTTAAACAGCATATTATAGCTGCTTACAATAACATTTTCTATAATTAGGACAATAATTATGTCGAAGTTGTTGTACAATGTACCGCCATATCCGAAGTATAATTTGGACTAAATATATAATTGGTCGAGGGCTAAATTACTTATTAGAAATGAAACTTTTCCGTCCTTGGTTACTCTCACAATTATTTGCACTTGTCCGCGTTTTGTTGTTAGTAGTAATAAGGGAAAATACACGGAATACCCCGAAGTAATAGGGAAATAAAGGGAAACGTAGCGACACTGAACCTCGTTTGTTAAACTCATTTTATGTATAAAGTTGATAGTAAAGTAGCCAACTTGTTAGAAAAAATAACTATAGCGGGTAATTTGAAAAAGACCTAAAAAAATAAGTATCATTATGTCTCAAACAAAGTTTATATTAAGCAAAATATATGTTATAGGTCATAGCTTTTTAGACACGATTTTAACTTGTATAATTCTAAAAAGTACTATGGTAACAATATAATACAACAGAAGTTTATTAATACTGGGCTTATTCTAAATTAAATTTAAAGCTAAATAATGTTTAACAAATTTAACAGCGAAGGAATAGGCTAGTCACTTGTGGCGCAGCGAATCCTAGTATGCTAATATATCCTAGTAATCCTAGGAGGCTAATGCTTTAACAAGTACCACGGCGATGTTTAAAATATGAGTAACTATAACAAGAATATGTAAGCTATGAGTTGCAACACAAATTTGATATTAAACAAATTATTATTTATCAATAAAAACAAATTAACGAAACAACAATATAAATATTTAGTAAGTTTTTCAAATATAGCTCAATAATATTTCTGAATAATACTTAATATTGTCGGTTTAAAATAGGATATGATTAATAATATTTATTTAATTTGATATGAATTAAATAATTATTTATCAGTAAGAAAAAATTAACGAAACAATATAAATATTTATTAAGTTTTTCAAAATTTTGCTTAATAATAATTCTGAGAAATACTTAATATTGTCGGTTTAATAGAAGAAATGATTATAATATTTATATAATTAATTTATCACTTATATATACGATTGGAATAAATAAGTAATTGTTATAATAATTGAGTACCACCGGTCCCAGGGCAGTCCCTGGAGAACTCCTAAACTATTTTAATTTACACGCACGTTTCTATCAGGAGAATTAGTTATATTTGTTTATTTATTTTTTTATAATATAATGTAACAGTAAATGTAAATGCTTACCAGGAATTTCATGTTGGTGGATATCACAGTGCTTAACCGACTGATGCTTGACCAACTGTCCGCGGCGCTTATATACCAAATGCGGCAGTAAGGTGGAGTATGGTCGGATCTGTGGTTGTGAATTTTTATATTTCCAAGGATATGTCTTCGGCTCCGCTACGTGCCCGTAGGGGTGGGGTGGTCGCTTGGATTTTCAGTGCAGTGTAGCGTGCTGGCAGGAGCTGTTTAGTGATGGAATGTCGCGTTTATTTTCATTGTCTGCAGAGATCATGGATTAATGTAGGACTATTGAGGCTTTATATGTTGTTTTGTAAGCGCTAGTATAGTCATAACAGTTATATTTAACTTTATTTTTTCGTTTCTTGTCATAGCTCGAATTCAGTGATAATGTGGTGTTACAAAGGTATAATTCAGTGTTTGTGGAACTACGAAGAAATAAATATGTTACTTACATAACCTGCTACTGTAAACGTTAAATCTATTAAAGAAACAAAGAAAAATCCTTACTTAATCTGTGGACTAAGTAATCTTTTTCATAATTTCAGTAACGCATTCAGTCTGTTTACCAAATGGGCAACACTAATTAAGATTACATATTATATTCTGTACCAACACTAATAGTATGTATTTTATATATATGTCCGTAGATGCTTACATATTAATGCTACTTTATGTTTTGGAAATAAGTTCCGTAGGTATATGTAGGTCACCTATTGTCTATTAGCTACGTGTATGACTCAAGGTCCACAGTATTAGACTTCCAAGAGGATACAAATATGCACTTGTAGAACAGATGTCGCTATCAGTGTACTTATCGCTAATTTATAGTACTAAATTTTATGTCTTTTAAAACACCCAATAAGAATTCAACTTTCGTTTCCCTGTTCCACAAGGGACTTAAGAAATTTGTTTAGGTCGGATTAAAATATTTTAATTGATTTTATGCGCATACACTCACTTAAAGTACGTCATCCATTATTACTGTTATCGTTCAGCGGCTTCAGGTTAATAAGAAAAATGTAGGCAAAAAAAGACGTTCACCACTATTAGGCAATATTCTATAATGAAATAAGCAAATAAACTCGCAGAACACCTTGTGAGATCGAAATAAATAATGAGTTTATTCATAATGTTTAGCGTTACACGTCTTTCCGTCGAATAGGAGGTGAGCCTGTTGCTAATTATTATGATTCTATTAAGATTGATATTACCCTTTACAGTTATCAGTCTTTAGAAGTCTACACGGTTCTGTGCCTGAAGAACCCAAACATGGGGAAACAGCTGGATTCATTTTCAGAAGTCACAATTTTTCCCTTACTCTTTCATCGTTCCTTTTTTCATTCCCCTGATGGAACACGGATTTCTTCTTAGAAGGACAGGGTCAAGGCCATAGTCTATTAGGCTGGCCAAGCTTTTCCTTACTACTAGATTATAAATCTTCTGTGGAAGATTTATGAAAAATAATTCTAAATTTGAAGTTTTTTATCCTGATAGCACAGCGTGCTGTAATGGGATAAATATTTTTGATATGTTTATCAGAATATCTAATTAGTTATCACAGCATCTTCTACCCGAATATATTAAAATATTTATATATTATATACATTCTTAGGGTAGGTACATTATATTAGGCTTCAAATTAGGTAAATTATTACAACGTTATTTGTTCTTATTTACGCCCACTAATAATAAACTTAATTGGCCTAGATTTTGGAGGCTATTAGCCAATTAATATAATAATGTGTGCATATGATTATAACAGTGAAATAATAGGCGAATTAACGATACAATTAAGTTTTAATCCGTATATTCTTCAACTAGATGAAGCTAACGGATCTGCTAAGATATTTTGTGATTTATATGGTTGTAATAGAACTGAGTTGGGCTTGTGACGTGTTGTGACTTATTATCTTGTGTTAATTCTTTAAGGTGGTATAGCACACATATATCTATATATTAATACATACGTGAAGTAAAAACTTTATACCCCTTTTTACGAAAATTGCGCGGACGGAAGAGTATGAAATTTGGCACACTTATAGTTTATATAGAGAAAGGGTGCAGAATGCTAAGATGTATGTGTACTATGTATTACAAATACCTTAAATTGACTTAAATAAACAATTAATTATAATATAATTATAATTTAGGTTCCCATTGAAATTGTCAGACATGAGATTTATATTGTCAATTTTGGTTTGAGCAAGGATTGGTATTAGGTATTTTTTACTTTATGGTTCTATATGGAGAAACATTAGGTTCCATTTAAGGCAATTCGATTAAATCCTATATTTCGATCTACCCGCTCGACCACTTGGTGGTTGCACCAAGACTCTCTCTAACTTCGGGTGGGATCTCCTTGCTCTAGTAATTGACCGCTATTCAATTATATCAATATCTATATCTATTCATCCAAAGAAAATATTTTTATTTGTACTGTAAAATTGTATTTTCAGTGTAGTTGTAATGTAAAGGGTAAGCAGACACTCCTATATGTACATTTATTTTAAATACTACTTAAGAACACAATGACCTGTACTTACTATACTTCCACGCAACAAAGCGCGCCTAATTTTCCACGTCTATACGTATAGATAGATATCTCTTTATTGTTTATAAAAGTACTAAAATTACTCGCGATTGTAACAGGTACGAAAATGGGCTATTATTCAGCAGCGGGTTCTTCTAGACAACTTAAAAGGAGAAAGTGTAACGAAGATTTTTTTGGAAGAAAAAGGTAGGCGTACAGACAAGGGCATAATCGACGATGTACAATACTAATGTGGCGTATTCCATATTATACGTAAAGAAAATATCAAAAGTATGACTTACTTTTATAGTAATAATATTTTCATATGTGCCGATCGCACGGATACCTCTTTAAGTGAAGGTGTAGGTAGAACGCGGAGAAAACGGCCCATACATTGCATTCTCTAGCCATTAATTGGATGCTGCTGATATTATTGGCAGATACAGTTGTTCTGGATTATTGCTCGCGCAACAAGTGTTGCAACATGTTTAGCTCATCGCTTAACACTCCCACATTGTCTCACCAACAGCGACGCGATGGTAAACGATAGATCCATACACGGTTACGTTAAGCAGTGCATTGACATCTGACAATTCATTGTGACAGGTATAATCGGAATAATACGATGAAGCTAAAGTGCCACTATGTAATAACCAGTTGTAAGAAGTACAGTTAGAGAAGATGATGGAAATATATTTAGGGTTTATATTATGAAGATATTAAAAAACACTGTTTTCACTGGTAAAGAAAATAGTAAAAGGTAATATTTTTTACAAATTCTTAATGTAACATATACAAAATATAATATATATGTTAAAACGTATATAAATTATGTATTTACAGTTAATATTCAAATTAAAGATTTTAGAAACATTTATAAAAGTATATATCTACCTGCAATATTATGTTAATTAAATATAATGCTATTATTATTGTTTATAAATAACAATCTATACAAAGAACAAATAGTACAAGCATGTTGCACTATTTCTTCGTTATTCCTCCTCGCTTCTCGTTGTGCACTTATCGCTTCTTGTCAGCGGTGTGACAAGTCAAATTTCTAGTACAAAGCAAAACAAGATGTGCCATAGATTCCTCATAGAGCTTGTAATATATTTCCGACTACTTGCATTGTTGAAACTACTTAGTAATAAAACTAAAATAATTAAATATTACGACATGGAAGTTGCTGATGCGGGATAGAGAGTACCTGGACAGGATAATAAATCACTATAAAACGAACATTATTTAGGTACCTATATTAAATATGAAAAATATTTTACAACCATTCCATTCCCTATCAAATGTATACCGAAGTGTTACAGCACGCACATAACATTATTATCGTTGAAGAATTTATGAGTCCAAATGGTATTTTCAGTTACAATCTCATCATTTGACTTCAGAACTGAGCCCTCAATAAAATTATTTTATCTATAAGACGGCCTGTCTGTACATGTCAATGGAGGAACAAGCAATTTTAAAGGCTCGTACTGCCACCGAATAGGTACCTATTAGCAACCAGACTAATCTAGGACTTTGGATATAGTACTTGTATTTCCAATCAGTTCACTTAATATTAGTTGTTAATGAAACTATTAGCGCTAATTACTTTCCTTCAGGTTCGTAAATTAGGCTTCTATTAGTACATTGATTGCTTGCGATATAGCAAAGCAAAGGCTTACATTGAGTAATCACAAATGTAAACCCTGTACAAGTTGTCCATCAGTCGTAAATATAATGCAATATTACGTCTGATTTTCCCGAAAGGGTGGCCGGAAGTGAAGTACTTAAATAATTCACTAGATTTATTCCATATGCGTCCCACCAGGAATTAGAGGGTGAGTCGATTGCCACAAACCGCACTCAGGTCCAGATTTCCCACCTGCTATTAAGGATTTCAAGTTAGATAATCCCAACTATACCCAAAGTACCTACTAAGCAATCTACAGCATAATATTAACATTCTGCACTCGGCCATAAATAAACTCATTGTCAATGGCTTCGAGTGTAAATACAAGCAAGAGTTAATTGTAATTAACCTTAAATGAGGTTGTGCAATGGGCGGCGCTGTGGGAAGATTCGGGCATTGTCAGCGTTCAGCGCGCTCCCGCGAAAATCGTCAGGCCTTGTTCTATAATCACTGGGACATGACATAAAGTAGAATATTTTTCATATTAGTAGCTGCTTCCAGTGGGTACATTTTAGGCAACAATCCCAATCTGAGTTTCGTTGCTTTCAAAATAATAGGAACGTTTTTAAACATTGCATGAAAAATGACGTACATTCCTTTGTCAGTCAAAGCATGTTACAATGTTTTGGTTTTTTTCTTAAAGTAGAAGTACGTACTAGTATTAGTAGTAACAGCAGTAGTAGTAGTAGTAGTAGTATTAGTAGCAGTAGTAGTATTAATAGTAACTCGGAAAAAATAGATGTTGCGTTAATATCTAACAAGTGTGATGAAGCATTGTACCACCTTCTATTTTCACGATATCAAATATGTTACTGGTCTTAAGGAAATCTATTAAAGGCTTAATATGATACTTAATGACACGGTAAGCCTCGTGAACAGTGAGATCTGAATGGACGCATAATTGGAGCGACCTCGCAAAGGACGCAGCCGTTGACTTTTTGTGGGAAAATCTACGCTTGCGCAATGGACATGGTGCGTAACGCAAGATTGTAAATAAATTGTTTGTGAATCATAAAATTGAAAAAAGTATGTCGTTTAATGTACTTTTACGGCAGAATGAGATTAACAGAGTACATATGATTAAATTAATAGAGCTAGAAGACGTGAAAGAAGTTTGTCAAGGCATTCATAGTTCCTGTGGTAGGGTTATATGTAGGTGTGAGAATATGAGTAGTTACATCTCATTTATAAAATATAATCAGTATAATTATAATATTGAATTATAGACAGATGTGAAACAAACGAGACGTGGTGAAATAACAAAACTAAACCCACAATAGGATCGGCGTTCCAGTAATTGGGTTTACATATTTGAAAGAAAGGGAAACTTTAATCTTGTTAAATACAAAAAATATGAGAAAGAAATATAAGGCAAAGTATAGTAAAATGGGATACGATTTATGAAGCTTGATATACGAGTATTACAGGTGTGCTCGAACCTTTCTTCAATGGTTTTCCACAACAACCACTAAAATGTACATTTCCAAGTCGTACACAACGTGTTCGAGTGCAAGCGATCACACACACCGCGTCGGGAACGGGAAACACACAAATAGGTAAATGGGATAACGTTCTTCGCACGTGGAGTCCCTACCATGTGTGTGATTTATCTTTAACGGGACGTTTGTCACTGATCAAAATCGAGGGTAATTATTTTCTCAGTTGGAAAAATTACAAAAATTATTTATCGTAAGCTGTAGCACACAGATTTAAAGAACAGAAAAAAATCATAATTATAGTAAATTTACGAAAAATAAAAAGAAATCTACATATATTGTGTATTTTACGCAATTTTAAGCAAATTTATCCGGATTACATAAAATTATAATGAACATTTATCAACTCAAATTATAGTCAAAATTCGAATCAAACTATACAATTTGTTTCATATATAACATTATTTTCTCCACTGTCTGATACTTTTATGCACAATATTGTTTTATTCTTATTTTTGCAGTTGCTCTGGTGGCAGAAGACAGGAGCCATAGCTCGTATTTGCAGCGTTTCCGTCCTGATCCTCAGGGATAGCGTTGCTACGTTTGAGATCAGCCTGGAGCACAGCAACGTTTGCTCGGTTGGTCAGCATCAAGAATAAGTAAAAAAAACCTAACATCACGCCTGTCATCCCCGAAGGGGTAGGCAGAGAGTGTAGTACAACATGAATAAGTGCAACAGTAATATATCTGAAAGCTGACATTGATGGAAGTTCTTATAAACTTACATAAGTATTTTACTTTTTAAAAAGTTAACTTCACGCCTGTAAACTTAGAAGGGGAGGTAGCCTGTAGTATTTCACTTTAATGTTATAATTTACAAAAGTATAACACTTTTTAGTTATATTTTCTAGAAAAATAATACACTTTTCTAGTTTTAATTTTAGTTTCACGGAAAGTACTAAACTTTCCTAGTTACTGGCGAACAAACCTCACGGTGGGAGAAAACATACATGAGTAGCGATCCGAGATGCTATCGCTCGAAGAGTTCGCCGCGGCTTACGACACGAATGAATAGTTGCATATCCTGCGCGCCTCTCCCTTAGATACGATGTTTCCCTTTATCTCGTCGATATGCTTGCTTTTATATCGCACAGTTTCTGAAAGATTTACACTATTGTTGCAAATATTTATGTAAAATACCAGTACATCCGATGCGAGACGGAACCACCTTGAATCAAATATTTGGTTCGAGATACGTTGCTCTTCTAAGTGGTTTTTTTGTACACTATATTAAAATATTATTATTACGTCATGATTCTTGGTACCTTGTGGGTAGGCAGAGAGCAGCGACTATCAAATATTATCCTTACAAACGACGAGCATCTTTTGCATTCGTCACTCTTTTCAGATATCGGAGACTTGTGACGGGGTGAGTCTTGGTCTCCGATGACACCTACATTCATAAATATTCGCATTATATGTGATGAAACATTTATTAAAGTTGCTTAAATGAGAACAATAACTCGTCTAGTTTAAGAGATAAAGGCGTTTTTTAATGACCGTCGTTGTACATTGTAAATATATTATGTATGTATATGAGAACGGCTTGCAACAATGACCCGGTATAATGTTGTGCGAGATGTTAGGGGTGTACGTTAATTACAACATTAAGTACCTATATCTCGACGTATGATGCATATCGGTATGATTTCTTCATAAAACATACAGGGTTAAGTGTGAATAGTTTTTTAATTGCTGGGTTCGAAATATTTTTTTTTCTTAAGTGGCTGGTAGTGACTGGTAGCGGTTGGATGTGGAGAGCTGGAGATTGAGCGCAGTGGTGTGATATTGGACATGCCTATGGCCAGCAGTGGACTGGAGTAGGTAGGAGTATTGTATGAAAGACTTGGCTGAATATAAAGAGTCGTGCCAGGGAAGAAAAAGTGATAGATGTGAGAAATTAAATTTATTTCAAAGATGGCGTTTGGCTGTTTTATGTTTAAATTTTCGTAGTTAATGAATAATTTTTTGCTCCCATAGAAAGACATAGAAAGATTATACGAATTATAGTACAATGATGTTCAAGGCAGAAATTATAAGTGGTTTGAAAAGTTAATCATATATGAACTACATAATGGCTCCTTTACAAATTTGAAATATTTTTTGAAAATACGTGCAGTGCAGTATCCCAGTAAAAATTATGGTAACATTTCTAAATTTTGACAATCTATAAATTTGCGTATGGACGCCGTTTTACCAAAATAAACATCACGTAACTGGTCAACGGGTCAGCTACCTTGACTGCTGAGCCGGTCGTTGAAAAGTTGAAAGTTAGAAAGGTCGGATGAAAAAAATACATCTCTACAAATTTTTTATGTCTATAAAAATATTTTTTACGATTCGTCTCGTTGTTACAGCATAAGCTCTGTTTAGTTTGGGATCAGGTGATTGTGTGGTAGTCATCCCGGGATATCTATTATATATTATACGCTTTATATAATGTACGGTATTTTATAAGAGAAAATCAATTATTTAATTTGAGAACAGCTAAGTAGTCACATGTACAATTACTGTGAAAATGTCTAGCGAATTTTAAACAGACTATTTCTTTGTTTTTTAACTACATTACGCTAACATAAAAAAGAATAGGAATGCCATGTTAATAGGCGATGTCTTTGATAGTAATGCTGACTTGCAAAATGAATATAAGAAAACCAGTAGGTATATAAATAAAATCAAAATACTATTTATATAATTATTTCATCTGAGAGTTAATTCGAGTGACAAATAAGTATAAATATCTAATTGAAAACGGGGCTTTTTGCGCCAACAGAGTAATGACTCGTTGTTCATTTCACTCGGGCGCTGCAAAAAGATCGTTGCGGCTTCACTTTCAATACATTCTAATGGACCGTGAAAATAAATCGCCTTGAAACGTTCAAGGTCGCCACGCAATCTGATTTATGTACGAACAAGAGTCAGTTGCAGATTTACTATTTTTGATATTGAAATCGAACGCTCAATCTTGACATTAAACATGAAATGTTCAGAACAAAGAAAACGCATAGAAGCGAATATTAAAGCTGGTGTACACAGTACACGCAGGCTGGCACATAGGGGTACGTATGTACGTATGTATATGTACATGTACATATGTATAGGCCTATTCGTGTGTTGTTGCTCCCATATTTAGTAACCTCATTATTTAAAATGATTCTCCACACAACTGTACTTTGGACTGTCATCCGTGAATAATGAGATAGAGTGTCTCATGGCTGTGTATCGCGCGGATCTCTAAAAAACATGAAAAAAGTAATTGGAAATCTTATCTACACAGACCATTCCGCCGCTCACTAAATTACGCTAAAATACATAATTAGCGTTTTAATTACAATACAAAGCGGTACAAGAACGTACGGCCTACGTTGCCAACCGTTGCGACCTTGAACTGGCGGATCGAAATTGAAACTGATTTTTTGTGCACCTACCCCCGAGAATGCGTCATCAGCGACGGAAAGCAACAGTACTTGGCATCCTTCTTAAAAAAGGTTCGACCCACATATGTACGTACATGTAAAGATCTTTAACAGTTTACATTAAGTACATATACCTCAATTTATTTATACTCAATTGCGATTGTGTAGAGAACGGGCATTGAATGGATGGGGGATCAGGCAAACTGTGGTCAGGGGAACGATGACGAATTGATACAGGCTGATGATAATGGCGATGACAAATATTATAAAAAAATTGTAGTCAAGAACGCGAATATTCATAGCTTTTACATTTTAATACACTTTAGGACTTTGTATAGTCCCCTTACATGCTCTAACTATGTACGTATATTTCTTCCGCGTTTTTTGTTACACGCGCAACGTGAAGTAAGTAACTATGAATTTAGGGAACGAGCTATGAAAGAAACTAAACAAGTTAGTAACTGTTTTTGGAGAGCGAGTTGTTTCGGATTCCATTGATATTGTGTAACTCGTAATATTAAAACATTATTTATGCCTATTTCCAATAGCGTAGTCAGAAATTGAATATATACTTTGCTCTCTTTTATTTTTATGGCAAGCCTTGTATAATATGCTTTTTTAATAGAACACTCTTGTTCTGGTATTGTTTTAGAATATTCTGATTTCTCGTAATATATACAAGGTTTACCTTTTCTTGATGTGGCAGTGACATTATAATATTTATACATATGTATAGGTTTTACCATTTTTCGTGATATAATATCATGATATAATTATGTATATGGTTTAAGATCGTCTCAAATCTGTCAAAAGCAATTCAACTACAGACGTAGGTATATTGGAGAGCAGTGCATTTCTGTGTATTTGCTTTGACACGGGTGCGTCGTTCAGATATCCAAGTATACATATACAAAAACAATATTTGACTGAATTGTATTGAAATATAACAATGTGGCAGTTTTTCTTCGATTTTTCATTTTTGGTTTTTCGTTCCGTTTTGTGTCTGATACGTGTTACTTGTGATTTTAAATGAGTTGTATGGTTATTATTATTTTATGGCCTCCAGCTTGTAAAGGTTGAAAGCAAACGATTTTTTCTCAATCGTATATTAATTTACGGGTTTGAATAAAAAAATAATAACTCCTTAAAAATTATCAAAAGAAGCGAAAGAAAATAGTCACACTTTTATTTTGGGAACCGTGTTATCTTTATATATTATACATTGCTGTCTCGTTGGTCGAGCGGTTGCAACCTTGGATGCTGATCGTGAGGTAGGTTCGTTTCCTGGGTCGGGTACTATCGGATTTTTCTAACTTAGAATTCCAAGTAGTTGCTCGCAAATGCGGGAGTGTAGTCCACTTCTCTGTCTACACCTTCGTTGAATAGGGCGTGGAGATACATAAAAGATATTGTACTTAAACCACTTCAATCTACATTATTGACCATAACTGCCAGGCAAAACTCTTAGAGAGTGGTGATATTTGATAACATACCGTCCAACGCATGCAAACGGGTATGAAAATTACTATCAACGGTCGACCATCGAAAAACCTATAGTTTGATTGGTCCAAGACGCTATATGCTTTATGTCGCCATAATCCGAATACATTAAGATTATAAGAATCCATGTTTGCCGAAATATAATCAAATTACACATGTAATTAAGTCGCCCATAACGTGATCCATTAACGTGATTAATGGCTCATTCGAATGAGCACTTCCTATTCTTGGCGTTGCTTCATAAAAAATCAATTCCAGAGCGAAGGCGTAGTAAAGTCTACTCCGTTGCTGAATATAACGTACATAATAATAAAACCTACATATATTTCCAAACGCTACAATAACTCTACAATTTTCCGTGAGAATAAATACTTAGGGTAACTACAATACTAATTAAAAGAAGTTTCCAGAACAAAATCTTTTACTTCAAAACTCAAATTCATAATTCAGAGAATCGAGCGTAAACCGTCAATGCGTCACTTAAGTGTTGCAACAAAGAATTAAATCGGTCGCAATAAGTGTATCAATTAATATGTTTATCAAGATGATTATAATCATTTTCAATCTCTTTAGTTTTAGAAACAGATATTCTTTTTAAATTCAAATGTGCATGACCGTGTCCGAATGTGGAACGATAAAATGAGTTAATGAGATAACGTTTTGATATACGGTGAGGTAAAGTCTACGAGCTACTAATGCTAGTTAGTAGATATAATAACATCGTGTTAGTTTGACACGGATTTTGACGGTAACCAGAAAGCATGCATACAAATATACCTTTGTATACTCATATAGCACACTCCTCTGCCTACCCCTTCGGGGATTATAGGCGTGATCTTACGTACGTATACTTGTATACGTATATATTTTTCACGCTGACATGCAGAACAAATAACGTCACATGAAAACTAATCATTTTGTCATCGGTGGGAATCGAACCTACACACCACGACTCAGTAGCATGGCCGTTACATATTTTCTGTAATCAAATAAGTAGAGATCACCTTGAGCACCTAGGTATCAAATAGTTTGAGGCCACCTAGAGCAAAAGGTTCGTATTAAGCCACAACACAACTCCCTTTATCCTTCAGTTTCATAGTGAAGTCGTTTCGCTGCCATAAGCAAAGAGCTTAATTAGCATCCACTGAAGCATTCGCTTCTTTGATCGTTGTTACGACAGATAGTCTAATTGGGAGTGATTCGTGGAACAAGTGGGTCGAGAGGTCTGTGTTGTGTCTGGTAACGATGACGCGTGTAACTCCGTTACTAATTAGAAATGTGTTTTTACGTCGCTTTTCAAGGTCATTCCATCGTTTAGGAACTCTTACGCACACATATGTACTTATTAATCGTCTTGTTTGGAATACTATAATTTTGTTTGAGGAAGGTTGTTTATGCCAAGGACGGTAGCGGCTGCTATTGATGGCAGCCAGCTCTATTGCTGTTCTCTTCAAATCTTTAATACTTAAGTGAGAGTTGCAGACTTTACATGACTTAAATTAAATTTTTTCGCATTATAAAATTTAAATTAGACGTTGAACCGCTATAGATCTGGAAAGATTTCCACTGTGCGGCTCCATCGCGGTGAGCAAATACACGGGTTAGAGGCCAGTCAGTTTGTTAGACTTTTTTAAAACGCCGCTAAGGTGCATGACGAGGTACGCCGGTTGACATTCAACGGTCGGAACTGATTACTCAACGTGTTCCCCAAAGCGCGGACATGCGCACGGATATTTGCCAATAGTAGCCGTTTATCCATGTCCTGACTGCGTTTGACGTTTCTTATTTTTTCATATCGATTGGTATCCGCAACTCAGGTTTACGAGTACATTGAACATGCATTAGAATTCATATATTGTAATTTAATTTTCTATTCGACTGTACCTCGTTGTGTAAGGACTTACAAAAAATATATGTAATTTATTATGTACCTACATAGCACGCAATGCGTCAGAAATCCGGTTCCACTGAAATTAAATATGTATATAATATGTACAATGCAAAGCGTAGGTACTTTAAATTCCTCACAATTACTAAACGCTTTTCTCACAAGCAACTCTACATTTAGGTATGAATGTTTAAAAGTAATACTCTACGAGTCAGTAACGTAGTAAGGTTGCAAAGTATGACTAATATAACGGAAACCGACACAACGTAAATGTTAATACTGCGTTGCAAAGGTTCTATTATTTTAAATTATCTACAGCAAACTGGATACAAATTTGTTGAGAAATTGTAACTATAGTTTGCCGGTTTAACTATGTATGGCAGTTCTGGTGGGAACGTTCGGAAATATTAGTATGTAATATCTCTATGCTATATTCTACATGAATGCGACGTGACCCGGACAAAAATAATACCTGAGGGCTACATGTGTTGCAATAATGGAAATTAATTGACTAGTCATGTTGTTATTTTAACTTAGAATTGAAATTTTATTTACTACCTATAATATCGAATACTATAAGTGTATAAAATGTACCCTGTGGAAAGCATTATACACCAGTATTCCATTTATATATGTTTTGGAATCAGCAAGTCCAAAACCAAATATAAAATTATATATTTTAGTATCATATCATATTAAAAAATGGAGTAATAATGACTCTACCGGAATAACTCGTTAGCTTGCAATGTTCTGGAAACCGGCGCGCAACAAAGGAAGTAGGTACTAGTTCGGAACAAAAATGAATGTCAAAATAATGTCGCTATAAATAAACATAGAGGCCTGTTTCGTTACTTCATTGGTAACAAACAGACGGACAAAGCAGATGTTAGCTGCGAATGTTGCTCAAGCGCAGTTCTTTGTGTAATCGTTGAATAAACGTTGGATTTCACGGCTATTCACCAATTAGTTGAGGTCGATCGCTAACACTATGGACCTGTGATCATTTGGTCGAAACAGCACTGTCTGCTTATTTAGTGACTGTTAACATTTTCCTTATCACAACTATCAGACGAAGGTCTTGTTATGTTTCGCCTTCTTATTAATAGAAAAGTTTTTTTTTGAAAATTTAGGAATCAGTGCATTTTTTTTCACAATTTATAGTTTAATTCTTAAGCAATGAAATGACTCAATATATTCATATGTAATTTCAGAAAATTTTACGACATATTTCAATGCAGAGCGTTACTTCGAATAGTAAATATTTGTTGATTAAGACCGATTTGTCACTTTCGCATAATGTGAAGGGGAGGGGAGGATAGTAATCTTGCACATAAATGCAATATTGTTTGTTAGATTGATTTATAAATATTATTGTAAAAAGTCATAATAATATAATGAGAGGCGTTCTAATATGTCCCTGGACTATGTAACATTTCATAGAAGGCGCTCGCATTTAAGACTATTTGTCAGCTGCTTAACATATATCGTGTATATTATGTACTTCTTTGCATAAATTTACAAATGCAAAATTAAACATAGTGATTTATTAATCGTTTTATACTGCTTGGTTTTTTATTTTGGGCATAAAGAACTTAAATATATTTAGATTTCAAAATACGCCTCAATCCGAAGTGAGGGAGGTCGCAGCCCCAGCAATACACTTGTTACGAGATGTCATACACTCGAACAGTAAGCATACATTTGGACAATTCGCCACGCCATTGAGTGGCGTACGTGATAAGGGCGGTACCGATCTCACAGGTTTACAATTATGGTACACTTTGAACCGAACTGCCCATTGTAACGTCATAGTTTAATAAACGATCTTATAATAATTGACTGGCCCGTCGGTCTAGTGATTAGTGAATCTGACTGTTGCACCAGGATGATGAGTTTAACTCCCACTAAGAATAAATACACATTTTTTGGGCTGAGTTACACTTACGGTGTTTGTTCAGATTGGGTGGTCAAGAATATCTATATAAGTGTTTATTTATATATGTATATATATATATATATATATATATGAAGTTTGTCAGCCGTCTGTTTACTATGACACAAGTACTCTTGATGTTTAATTTGAGATTGTATGGCCGGGGGTCAGATGTCCCAACATATTATTATCAATATTGTACATTATATTATTATGAAAAAATATTAGAAAATTGAATTTTGTTACATTATTATAAGCAGTGAGAATTGAAAATTAAAATCTTTGTTACCTTATAACGTTGTTAGATACTTTAAATAGTCAGTCTATCCCTTTTAATATCTTCATTTATATCAGAATTGACAGTATAGGAGGATTTAATGGTAAATACAATATTTATTATCCAACAAAGTGTGAGAATCAAATGCCAACAGCAACACAAGATCTGACAATTATTATAATTTGCGGTCCTTATTACAATTATATGTAGCCTTCATTTACAATCAATAGTACCTACAATAGAAAACTAATAATGACACTGTAGATAAAATAATAAATCGATATAAATGTGTTGAGACAGCTCACATTTACTGAACTATGAGTCGAAAACTAGCTTGAGACTTCTATATTTATCAGCGTTAACAATACATTAGTTACATGCTCATATGAATTCGAAATAAATAGTTATATAATATAGATAAGTATGAACTCAGTTACGGTAAATGTTTGTACCGGAATCGAACCAATAATCTTCGTTCAGAAGGTGTCAGTCGTTACTGAACCAAGAGGTAAAGTGATTTTGTGATATAAAGTGGAATGGAAAACAATTTGCGTCTCTATGTAACAAGGTTATGGTAAGAAAAACTCGCGGTGAACTTCACGGACGCCGCGCCGCGCTGCTCACACTGCGCTCTGATCCGCTCCAAATACATTCACTATTTTATAATGCACATTTCTGTTATTATTTATTATCTGCTTATTATTGACTGCTTCATTGGTTGCGTAGTTGCAAGCGTGCTGATCAAGAGGTCCTGGATTCAAATCTTTTTCATTTCGATCGCTCAATCAAATCGTTTAGGATTCTAGTAACTTCGATTTTTTAGTACAAATATCTAGTACAAGGCACAGAAATTTGTGCCGGTGACTATGGCAATAGGCTCATCTATTCATTATATGTATATGTATTTTAAAAAGGAATATCATTTATATAATTGAATCTTTAAGATAGCAGAATAGGTAGGTAGAGTATACGTAGATAGAGTCTCAAGATCGCATACTGACCGGCTGTATGCGGTCTTACAGTGCTTCAACTCCAAGCGCTTCGATAACACCTTCCGGCCACATTCTGCCAACTCGCGTTTGTAACAGGAACAAGACTATTGAACTCGGACGTCTCCGATTACTCCATTCCCAAAGCAATCTAGATTAAACCAGTTCATACTGGATCGTGCACTCGTATTGGTGGAATGTATTGCACTAAGGCTCAGTATCGGCGTAACAAATTGCATTATTTGAGTTGTTCTATTGTCAAGATTGTTGATTCATAGTTATTATGTTATTGTCAATGTTTCCAGTTTTTATATTTCTTTTTTATCATATTTCTTGTATTTGTATTGAGTACATTAATAATTCTATGATTCATTTCTGTGTATGTCTCTATACATGTCACAAAATAAGACATTCCTCTGTTTTATGAAAATGATAATAAATGGCATGTTTGTTGCTGTCGTTTTATAAATGTAAATAATAAATTAGAATTGCGGCATATACCTACGAGTAGATCAGTATAACAAAACAGGTTATTTAAAGTATTGTTTTAATACGTAAATTTTCATTATTATAATTTTTTCCTAAATGTCTAAGGGAGAAGGCAAATAATTTTTATTCGATTACAAGAGCTTCTAAATAGAAAAAACTAACTAAGACGGATACCAGCAGATGAGTATGTGGTGTCTTCTAAACAAGATGTCTTCTAAAACGCGTCCATCATATGAAAAATAAATAATTATTATTGTACTGCTTCATTTATTATTAATTATTATTATTCAATTAATAATTTATAGCGAAATGGGTAGATAAGATTTAACATAATTATATTAATTTTATTATTTATTACTATTCTTAGGGACATGGAAAAGTATCGATACTTTGCACTATCGAGTACTCTGCTTTTTGATACCGATACTTTTGTACGATTTTTTTTTTTTTTTTTTTTTTTCCGTCAGGAAAACTCAGGTCGAGTACCTATCGCCACGGGGCCGACGATAGGTTA
>DWME01000377.1:0-35264 GCA_018244795.1 Parelbella ahira ahira | reverse complement strand
GGGCCGCTGCGCTTATTACCTCCGCGCGGAAAAGAATAACATCGTTTCGGCACTTTTGACGCGAATACCGGATGCCTACGTTCATATTGTGAGCCGTTAATATTCTGCGCGAAGCATCCGACCTTTTTTATTTGTATCTAAAATTGAACATTTTGTCGCGACAACGAGTGTGCTCGGTGTTCCCCTTCGGCGGAGGAATGATAAAAATACGGAGACGGCGTGCCGTGTGGATATCGAGCGCACTAACGACTTCGGCAGCGCTTCATTTAGCGCTCTCCACCTGTACCGAATTAGGTCTGACTTGCTCCCTCTGATGACAAGTAGCTCTACACATACACAACTGTTCAGTTTAATTGTAATCATTGCATCAAGAACTCCAGATCAATAGGTTAAGTTTGCTATGCTTACTATCCAAATATGGAATCATTACTCAATAGATCATAGTCTTACAAGATAGTTCTCATTAATGAATTCTACGATAATACATAAATAGGCCACGGGAATGGTACTGAAATTATTGTTGCATTTTCTAAAGACAAGAAATTAAAAATACATTTTCCAAGTACCTACATAACAGAAAAAAGCAAAATAAAATTTAAATCGAAAAACCAAGTTGGGCTTGAGCATCATAATGAAAATGAACTTGGCATTCTGAGGTAGATGGAAGAAGTGGATTGTAAAAATCTGTGTCGAGTAAAATAGCCCTATCAAACAACAACCGGCGGGCGATGAAAAAGTAAAGTTAGCAAAAACAACAAACAACGGCCCGCTGTCTGCGGCGTTTCGCGGCCACCTCAGCAATTTACGGCTCTGTCATTATTCAAACTTTTGAAAAATCCTCAACTGCTGGCGAAATTAGAAAAAAGTGGATTTCTTCCTCAATATGATCTCGGGTGTCTGCTGAAGTCGGCTGCCTTTATGCTGAAGTGGCAAACTCGCTAAGATAAGGGGAGGAGCGGACAAATTGTAATAATTGCGAGACGAGATAAGAAGTGACATCAGAAAACAAATGAAGGCGGGCGGTGGTGGAGCCGGGGAGGGAGGCGACTGGCGGCGCGCCGTGCGTGACGTCACCGCTCTGAGCTGCTCACCACTCGCCGCCGCCCTATCAGACGCGCAGCTTAACACCACATTCGGCCCCATAACAATAAATTCGCAAACCTATTACTGTGTTTGTCAGCATATCATTAAATTGAATCAACGAAGTTTTGTCGTATTTCGTACCAACATATATGTAACTGTGTAGTTAGCGATCTACGAGACTTCTACTTATTAACTGGCCTCTGTTACTATCCTGTAGATGTTAGAAAACAATAAAAGTCTATCAATTGACGAAACAGAAAAGCAATTTATTAATGACACAAAAAAAAGATTTCCCATTCAATTTTTATTGGACTGTAAATGTTTCTTTCATTACCAAACTCAATAAGATTATTGACTAAGGGTTTTGTTATTAGCTATTAGCTTTTATCTACTTAGCTTGTTCGTACAACGAGCTCAGAGCATTAGTCACCTATCGTCTCAGTTGTATTACCTACCCTCTAGCGTTTAAGCTGATTGAGCACTGTCTAACACATACCAAGGATTTATTTCCCCAGAACATATTCCCAAGAATGGCAAGTTATGATTTCATATTCGATTTTCAAATTACTTTTTATAAAGGACAAAATAGCCCTATCTGTTCTAGTTATTAATCAGTCGTCTTTAAGAATGTTCATTAATAAAACAAATCTATTAGTCAATTAAAAAGATTTGAAAAATAACGTTAAGCCCTTGCAATTATTTAAAATTCCATTGGATTGCCATTAAATAAACATTTTGTTCTCCTCCCGAGACACAACCTTATAAACATAATTGTATTGGATGTAACAACAGATAGTGATTTAATATAATGAGTTTAAATTTAAAGTAGGGGTCCGAGTGAATCCCGAGGGGTCTCCGGGCGCACCTTGGGCCGTCCGCGCCGCTCGCCAAATTAAAATGATAAATCAAAATCCGTCAGGCAGTCGCACAGAAATATAAAACGAACTGAAGTTAACCACAACTTGTGAAACTTTTATGGCTGTGTTTTCAACGTTTGCTTTATACTTTCCCATCGGTTTTCTGTTTAAGTACAAGCAAAACTAGAATGATAAAAATGTTTGAATTGTGCAGTTAACAAACTTTTGCGTTCATCGTTTTCTTTTCGATCGTTGTTGGATTTTTATGTGTATTTTTGACTATTTCTCTACATGTACAACGCGTTTTACAGTTATACGTATTACAATACTTATAATACTAGAAAAATTAAAAGGTTGTGTGGTTAATGGATCAAAATTAAATCAACAATTGGTAGGGTTGTACAATTCTTAACTATGGAAGCATTACTTTTTCAGTCAAGAATTGCAGTCATTGTGTAATAAATCATTTTGATAGTAATTATTGTTTTTCAATTGAAGGGTTGAGTATGTCGAATTTAAATCTCCATATGGGGATGAGGACGACCATCAATGTTAAGGATTGGCCATTAGTGTAAGGTATGTATTAACATTTGCTTATACGGATACAAACACTGCTACACACTACTACATGAAAGTTTCTTGGCCTTTTAGTTTTGCTTTTTCACTACATATTTAAATCCTTGTAACTCGGAAATCCCTTATTATAAAGATACTTGTGTATTCCAAGCAAGAGTGTGAAGCTTAGCATTTTTATATCAAGTTCGGACAAAAAATCTCACAGTATTTTATTACGTTGATCTTTTGATATTTGTGAAAGGCCCGTTACGGCGTCTAAAGAGTTATAAATAATAGCAATCATTAAAGCTTACTTTCTCGATGAAAGCTCGGTCTTCAGATGTTGAAAAATAAAATGCGTAGCGCAATCTCCCTTGATGAAATTACCTCATAATTTAAAAGTACGTAAGCCTTTACTAATATTTTATTTTTCGCCCCGAAAGAAGCCGCATCGGCGTCAAAGTGGGGCAATTTAATAATTTCAGCCGCAGACCTCGTAGTAAAGCTAATTTAGATATAACGGGGAAAACAATTGCGAAGGATTAACATTAACACATTTCTTGTAACAATAACAACATGTCGCCTTAGATGTTGTTATTAGTATCGCATCGAAACGAAGACACTGACAGATTTGTTTACATAGTGTTGGGTAGTAACAACGTGGTTGCAAATATAACACGTTGAAAATACTTTAATACTCACTAAAATTAATATTATTTGTTATAAGAACATCACAATCCTATCAATTGGTTTCGAAGTCTTAACTTTCGCAGAATTTTTTTGTTAGCATTGGATAGCATGGCAACTCATGCTTTAAACTAGGCTTTTTATTTAAACCTAGTTTAAGCATGGGTTGCCATGCTTCATCTAATGTATACTAAGCTGCTAGATAAAAAAAATAGCTCGAGAAACGCTGCGTTGTTTTCATATAACAAAAAAATAAAACACAATAAACGCACCGATATATTTTTATCGGTAGGGTGTGAATTTGTGCATTGACTCAGGTGTTTTCAAAAATCGCTATTGGCTACAATGCACACGAATCTAAAGCTTTATTTCCAGTCCGCGGGCACGTATTACAAACATTTATTTTGTAACCTATGAACATATTGTACGTGTGTTGCACATCTACGGCGATAAGTTTTAAGTGTAACATTATTTTAGTACTGTATGTGAATATAGTTCTGAAGGGTTTATTTTATGTAATTGTAATATCATTATATGTATACGGTCCTTTAACCGATTATGTATGTACACGGAACGAAATATTTTGGTTCCTAAAAAAATAATTTAAACTTCATAAGGTGAAGAGTTATTATCAAAACTGTTCAGCCGGGTCTAATTTATGCCATCACGAACACACGCGCGTTAGCCGGTTCATTACGCGTTCGCGGGTTAATTATAAACAGATACCAATTCCGCATTATTGTGTCCGATGAAAATAAATATTTATTTGATACAAATGCGGTATCGGTAGGTACGCTAAAACAATTGTGCGGTGGAATGTGCGCGAGCTGCAATTTGTCAACTGTCCGGAGGTTGTGTGGGCTCTCTGTAAGTACTTAATTAGAGAACGCGTTCAAATATTATTGCACTCATCGCTATTTAGGGAATGCGCATTAAATTACACAGTAACAAATGTATGTATTTTGTTAGGGTTCATTTTAGATTGAATGTTTTGGTGTTAATTGAACCGCTATTTTATTATAATATAATGACAGAAGTTTCATTTTACACACAAACAAGGTTTAGAAAGTAAATGTGAAGTGAATGTATCAGAGCGGTTCTCGTCTGAGTTTTCTGAATAGATATTCGAACGTCTAAACGGCATGTCGGGCGGTTATCGAGAGCCATTCCTCAGATACCTAGCCATAATGTTTTATTAAATGTCATCCGCAATATAATGAGGTGCGAGGGATCCGACATTTGCGAGAGGCGCTACAGAAATATGTGCGAAGTATTATGGAGTGCCGTTGTAAGTCAATGAAGCGGCAAATGGGGTGTTCTCGCCGCTTCGATGAGGGCACACTCTAATAAATAAAATTATGCCTCTGAAATTACAAGAATACGCGGTCCGCCAGCGATCCCCGCGAGATTGGATGCTGGAGATTTTCATCGATATCCTCTTATAATGAATGTAATATGTAGTAAGCTTTAAGGACGCGATGACTTTGTTGCGGCAAAAATAAAATTAGATCGCTCCCTACGTGTTACGGATGCTCTCAAACCGTTTTGGGTTTTGTACTTGTAAACATTGGGCCCTTGATGTAACGTCTTAACCTTTAAACATATTGTGTAATGTACATGCGTGAGCGCAAACTTTGTACACATAATCCCTAACAATCTACTATTTGATATTAATTTAAGGCTTTCTGAATTTATCTTCTAGGAATATTTGAACGTGTGGGAGTTAGAAATAGGAAATATATGACATTTAGTTTTAACTAAGCATACACTACATACTTAAACGAAGAGTTTTTTAGCTTCTGTAATAAATGTTTTTCATTATTTGTGTACCCTAACGTCAGGTCCCTTCATTATTAGGCAGAGAACACAGTAATAATCAATATTGTAATCAATCGAAGATGATGCGAGATATAGATGACGTGGAATGTGTTAAAATACAGCTCTCGCGTGGAATATTTCCAATGGACAGAACGAGATCAAACGTACACGATTAAATCGATATCGGTGATTTGAGATGCAAATTTATTTATGTCACGTTTTTCACAATTTCATGTACAAACAAATTCTTCCTGACTGAATGACACATTCATCAATATTCATTTAGCTGAAACCAGTGAGCTCTGTAGGAATAGAATGTGTGTGTTTTGTCTGAATATGTAATCGGCGAAAATAAGATCTGAAATAGGTTTGTGCTCATAAACTGGGACTGGCATGGAGGTAGTATAAGTCAAATTTTTCCATTTTTTATAAACAATAACTTAACAATGTGTAAAAAATATACAATAGACATAACAATAGATGAAATTCGGTATTTTAGAATTTTTACAGCTAAATTTCCGCGGTGCAGTGTAATCGAAAAGCGGGTATAAAAAATGTCTAACACTTTAAAGATTTTCCATGGTTCGTTGTAATTTTACATCAGCCTGGACAAAATGAGTTTCGGTCTTTTATCGAATTCCTGATGTCTTCATGCGAAGACGTAATCCAGAGTGGCAAGTCACATCCTCAACCCTTCTCATTTTGAAAGGAGACTCATGGCTAGCAGTGGAACTATTTAAACGGTCGAATGTTGATGATGAATATATGTACACTTGTTTATTAAGCTGCACAGACTCTTAGTGGTATTTTAAAATGTGCAATAGCCAAGGACCAATCGTTTGTTAAATTGCTCAGTCACGAGAGAGCGCAGCTCCCCCAACGGGAGGCGTTTATTTAAATAATAGCAGTGCTCTCCTCCACGTTCGTATCGACGCATTGACACAAATGAAACAATATTGCTATTGGAATTTTCGCAAATGTTTTCCGTTGCGGTAATTTTGTGTGCTCGTACTAAACCAGAATTTAATGTTTCCAGCAATAAAACACTGACCGAGTTCCGTGCTCCGCGCCCAGCTAACAAAAGTTGTGTGCTGCGGAAATTCAGTGTCGAAAGTAGCAAAATAAAATGATAATTTATCCCCTCCATTGTGTTGTGACGCTCGCTCGCCTGTTGTCGAATCGCTAATGATCGTCTTATATCGAGCTTCTAAATCAAATTGCTTTTATCAACGTTTCGATAAATAAAACGCTAATTGGCCTGAAAGGTTATATTCTGTTGTTGAATTTCAATCTAAAGTTAAATTTTCGTTGCGTGTTTACGGTTCAGGTTACGTGACTACTTGAGGATGACAAGAATATACCTAAGTATTTTATAATGTAAATTAATCATTATTAATTTTTTTTTTTTTTGTAAATTTGACCAATCCAATCAAATCCGATCAATTGTGATCTAAAACTCAAAGGTTTTCGTCTATTCGGAAAGTTTTACACTTATTGCTTTAGTAATTTTTGGTCAAAGTTCACAAAACGAATATACGGTATATTTGTTTATTTATTTAATAAGTCACATTTTATATAAACATTACAAATAAATTATCAATTGTCTAATTGTAAGATATAAAGCTTGATAGATGGGTGACGTGGGTGATATGTAATGTTAACTTGTTACATAAGGTCCATGAGAACCGTTTTACTGTACGAAAGTAATTTTCAGGTACAGTACGTAACGTTTTCGTTAGATTTTCTATACAATTTTATAATGCCATATTTTTTTATGAATAACCGCCCCTCCCACCTTTAGAAGGATGTTCGCGGCGAAGTAAAATTATATATTAGATATACATATATATAAAGTAACACTCCAATGCTTTTTTTTTTCAAGTAATTACAGATTACAATTTATCTGACTCTACATAGCGATTTTAACTTAATGTACAGGTAGAGTCAATTTTTGTAACATTACCACACATACATGTAACATTAGTATGGATGAATTCTACACCTTAACTGACATACACGGAATTTGAGTAGATTTGATAAACTTTTGCAAAAAGGTACAAATAAAGTATGCTGGGGTTGACAGGTAGAGTTAGTTGGGTCTATAGAGAAAACCTTTCCTTCTGCAGAGACAGATAAAAGAAAGTGATGTAAAACATATCTTCGAGTTTTTTGTCAGCAATACGCTTTACAAGATAACATAACAAATATGGCTCTAGAAATTAGTGTTTTAAATGAAAATAACAACATGAAGGTTAATATAATATTAATAGAACCTCATTGAGGCTGATCTACATAAGTTGATAAAATTAGCTTCCGCGTAGTTCCTCGCAACTTCCTGTGCATCAGTATGGCTGAAGCTTAAATAGGCACCTAATTGGCTATCGATCCAACGTCCTCGTAACCAGCTATTCTTTGCACATGACGCTTGAGTTGCATAGTACTTGCAGGCATAAACAAACTTTCGATTTACTTAAGGAAAAGTGCTGGTGTCTCAGACAGAACTCACAAACAACCACTAATACATTTTATAAAACGTAACATCACGCCTTTAGTCCCCGAAGGGGTAGGTAGGAAAGGGTAATACACCCCTACGTTTGATGTACGTTTTACGTCCCATGTAGTAGGTATTGGACCTATTCTTCTATTATAGATATTTATAGATAATTTCCTCTTTTATTAATAATAATTCAATTCCTATATTTAGTATTCTACCGGAAATATTCTAGATGTAATTTATTGTATTACCTCTGTGCTAAGAATAAAGCAGTTAACTTTACCACATTCTTTATCTCTACGATGTTTCTGCTTGCGTGTCGCAATCGGTCATTATTCTTCGCGGAATAGAAATCAACTTCCTTCATAATATTGGTTAACTGAAAAACTTTTCTATTACATGTTCAGAATTATATTTTAAATTTTACTATCCTAACGACACTTGTCGAAAATTAAACATAAACCTTTTTACTTAATTTGTGATTATGGCAATATCGTTCCCGAATTATTAAACTAACCCCATTGATGTTGATGACTATATTCTACAATGAGGAAAGAGTAAAGACTCTAATCAAGTCTGGAACGTGTGGGTACAGGTTACGTTGAGGTCCTGACACATATGTAGGTATATATACTAATACTGACATATCTTATAATAACATATATTAAGTAATGATTACCAATTTCCCTACTCCAGCAGTCCAATCACCAATCAACGCTGACAAGGAAGTCTGATTAACAGCAATACTTAATGAACCGATCGATAATAATAGTTCTTCTATACACTTACACGAATTGGATTTTGTTGACTGCTGCCTGCCTATTTCTTCATTGCTTGTCTCTTTTTGCAATTTACATAAAAAATTGTGAACATGTCCTGTGGATACACAGGACATGTTCGCAATAAAACTTTATAATTGTAATTGAATACCTATTCTCATAAAAAAAACTCACAGTTGTAGTGATAGTAAATTCAATGATAAATATTTTAATTTAATAAACAAAAAGAATATTCGAGCTTATGCTGATACGAGAAATAATCGACGTCACTGATAACAAAACATGATCAAAAATAAATCCCAACACAAAATGGCTCGAACATGTAAACGCAAGATTAATGTTAAACGAAGCCCGGAGTCACGCAGCAAGAAAATATCATGTTAACAGCTAAGTAGATACAAGAAAAGTTACTTATAAGTAAGACATTGTACTTATATCGCGCTACACACCGTCTCCAACCCTTAAGCAATAAAGATATTGCTTGTACGCTTATCATTAAGGCTATACGTTTCGAGCAAATTAAGACCAATTTACAGAGGTTTTGCCACGAAATGTGGGAATTCAATTTATGAACGCTATGACGGAAGTAATTTGAGTGAACGCTTAATGAATGATTTTAATTTGATTTCATGTGAACACCGTTAGGAGGAGTGCTTTCAGCAATTACTGGATTATTTTCTTTAGTCTTTAATAGATTGTTAAAATTTAACGTAAATACATTTCGGTGTGACATAACTGTAACGGTGGCTTTTAAATTTTAAAGTTCTTATACATTTGACATAGGTTTAGTCACATCAAATTTTATTAAAACTAAAAATAAATTAATGAATAAAATTAGTTGATGTAATATCCAGATCGCTAGAATCGATTCTATATTTCGACTTCGGTAGATTTTTTGAATTTTGATTGTGTTTCGCTTGCAAATACATCGTATCACGCATTTAATGTGCTAATCTATTCATTTTAATGCTGAAGCCACATTTTACAAACTGGGTCAGCTTGGGAGTGAATTGGTGCAAAATGTCTTGTAATTGTTGTGTAGTTGTACAAGTGGAGTGGTATGTTCACAGCATTGCTTAGGGCAGGCGGCTACAATTTCACAAGGTACAAATCTAGTTTACGACAAAGCTATTGCAACCCGAACCTGGCTTTCCCATTTACTGGTGACAGGAATGCGTGTTACGATCAGCTTTTGGGTCTGCTTTCAATTCCAGTGTCCAATTTGTATTGGTAAGCTTCGTTGGAAACAATGACGATATGCTGTAGGCGGTTAAATATTATTATGCATTGAATGTTTTCTTCGCCTACGTATATAACGTTTGTAAGATGCAACTTTTTCTTCTGTAAATTTTCTTTGTCGCTCTATTAGTTTGAAGCCGATGGGCAAATAATATATTCGATTGTACAAAACACATTTCATTTTGCGATCGGTTTTCGGGACTAATTTCTAGAATTCATGTCATTGCATTAATTTGTTGGCTACTAAATATTATACTATATGTTCGTAAGTATTATGTAGTATTCTACTTTAATTTTTTATGACCTCCTTATCCCAAAATGGCACCAATTTTATATTTATGTATATACAGTCGTTAGTAGGTACAACAGGACAGTTAGTATTACTTTTACTTCCTTTTACGTTTACTACGTTTCACTTTAACATTTTACTTTTAATCGACACAGTTAATTATCAGCGTCAAATTGGGTATTAAAACAAATCCACAGACGGAATTACACTTAATCCGGAGATCGCACACGGTTAGAGCACCATCGCACATCAATGCGTAATGAACGTGAATAATGAACTAAGTTTCCCAATCAGGTACCTGCGCGGCTATTTCATAAACTGAATTACCAGCTCGGCGGCGGTGGAGCTGAATGCGCTGGTGGGACAATCACAACTATGTAATATGCCTGTAATCCTCGAAGGGATAGGCAGAGGAGTATAGTTAGTTTCACTATCGAGTAGGTGGCTGTGCACTACCGTCTTTGATTGTTTTACAATATACTTTATGTTATATGTACTTATGCTATCTTAATCCTTCTTGAATAAATTACACAGACAATATACTTAGTTTTACCAGCTTGGCAGAAGGTAACTGAGCTGGAAAATTGTGACAATAGCAACAGCGTAATCAATAGTCTCTAATGCTTTCCTTAATGTCCTAAAGCTATTTAAACGGCATCTTCATGTTGCTTGTGAGAATAGTTTGTTCTAGGTTCCATCTAGCTGACTGGGCTAGATGGGACCTTGGAGCCATTGTAAATGTAACCGTCTTTGATGGTTTTGTTAATGTCCTTAGTTAACTCGTATGGCAGTTTAATGTTGTTTGTTAATAGTGAAATCTTGTTGAAAATATAATTGTTTTTTAATTAGAACAAATACATTTATTATTTTTTGAAAAACAATTACGTTTATTTAACTATTATTATTATTTCATCACGACAAATCCCGTACAGGGTAGGCATAGATTACTAGGCATAAATTATAAAATCGGTTGTAGTTTCAGTCCGAACGATTCGTCTTTATATAACGTCGCGATATCTCCTAACGTATAAGCATAGAAATTGAAGCTGAGAAATACCTACATTATTTTAATACAATAGTCTGCGGATCTACGCAAAATATCTCAAAATTGGCTGACAGCGAAATAGTCCCAAATAGGCCGGTTGGCGTCGGCGGGTATCTTGGAAATAAAGCTGGAATAACAATCGGCCGCCGCGATGATCTCGCCCGCACCGATTCGCGCATCACTCACGGTAATGGCCGGCTCGGTGTCGCGACGCTAAATGTAAATCGCTCTAATTTATATGCGCGATAACGTCGCCGTACTGCTGTTAACTGTAATTATATTACCGGGCGAGGACGTGTTGATCAAAATGTCTGATTAAATAGCCGTGATGCGGACCGAGAAAAATTCTGCCGACGAGCTGCCGCGAGTTACGACTCGGCCCGACTTAAATAACGTTTTAATGCAACCGTGAAAAAGTTCGCATATAATTACAGCATGAAGCAGAAACAAGATTTATTGTTCGATTTTATTGTACATTTATTTTTTTTGTTGCAACATTGCTCAATTTATTGAATGTAATATACCTACTTAATTTAAAATGTAACTCAAGAGAGAAATATCGTTTACAAGTATTACGTAGGATATCAGTGTTTAGGTTTATTTGTAGTGTAAATACTATACTACATTTAGTTACTTTCTCTCTAAAAATTCAACTTCGCATATTAAAACTGTATCTACGTGAATTTAACCTAACCAAAACTGTAAGAAATGGGGGTGCTTTCGAACTTATCGTCTTACTTAACCAGATAAAATATATCGAGCATTGAATTATATGTAATAATGGCCAGCGTGAAATATCTGAACGATATGTCCGTAGTAAAGGAGAAAATATGCTCATATAGTTAGTATGCCAGTCAGAAACATTCCTATATTACGGCGGAGGCGCACGGAGACAATACCCCAATGGGCAATCTATTTGAGTAATTATCCGCTAAGGGCCATTGTCGGCCATCTTGTGTGCGAGGAATGAGCCTTGTTCACTCAATGAAAGCTTGTTATGTACAAGCTTTCAGTGTCCACGGTGACAGTGCAGCCGAGTGCCATCTGTACACACACTCTATCGTCTGCGCAAACGTGTAGCCGTCATTTGCATTCGTCGTCAAGTCGCTCTAAATACTCCCTTGCACTTTTTGTACTTGAGCACAGTGAAATGGAATTCTCTCATAATAAAATTTGTCGTTATATAAACTGTTAATGTTAGTTTTTTACTTGAGTTATTAAGGTGACTGCAATCTTGATTGAGGTAATATAGGTATAATTAAAATAAATCTCTTTAAATTCTATTATATTAACATAATTTTGTTTTTTATTATCATGCTATCAAGCCCGGTCCCTTACGAGGTACGCAGAAAGTACCGAGTGTTAAAAATCTCAATCCTTACAGAGTTGACGTAACTGAATGACGACTTCTCCCTCGGCACCTACATCCACCCAAATTTGAATTGTTCATCTGTTTTGTCTGTTTCCATGTCCGAAATTATCGCAGCATAATTCTTAAAACAATATATCGTTAGAAATACGCGAGAAATGGAACATGAAATGCTGTTTAATTATAATACTAGGGCAGTTAACAATCTCAAGAGCGAGTCTGAGTGCGGCTGATCTGGCGCCAAATGTTTCAAAGGAACTTTTAACGAGTTTAAAGTTGGGGCAAGTGTAGTGCACCCGCGGCGAGTGTGGCGCCCGACGCTTCCGTGGCTTAAGATTAATTAAACAATTGCACGATGGCTCCTCGAAAACACTCCATGTCTCGGCCTGTCGTCGGCAACCTTGCCAAATTAAAGCCATAAATCAAAATCCGCCGACCGGAAACAGAAACGTAATAATGAAGAAATGAGTCAGGAACGGGACTACAAGACTCAAAAGATTAATTTCTTTCATCGTCGTTCTGAAACTCGAGCTGTACGAAACTTTAAGAGTTATCTTTCCGAGTTAAGTGTATTTCATATATTCTTCTCATAAATATTACACGCGTTATATCAAATTGCTACATCTATTCCAGAGCGATGTGCGCTGCTTTTGCATTTGGTATCGATTCTACGCATAAATAATGCAAATTGCCATGTGATCGAAGTTCAATAGATCCTAATAGAGTTCTCACTGAAGTAATAAAAGGGGCGCTGTAGGGAAATAATTCGCAAAATTAATAATTTAGTCACCACTACTCGGAAACAGTGCGCGATTTACAACGAGTGGAAGGTGAGTTTGCAGCATTGGTGGGTTTGGTTTGTGGGGGAGGCAGGGGGGATGTAATTCAACCTCAATTTATGTGCGTACGCCTGTGACGCGTTAAAACATTAGTCACTAGCGAAATGCAAAGTAACTCTAAACTTTTTCGCCGGCACGCCGCGTTTTCGGTGTCGCGAAAAAAACCAACCCTATTGCATTGCGCAGTGCACTGTAATATCGATTCGGTTGGAGCTTTTCCCGTAGTCGAAACTTTTTCTTTACGATTGCTAGTTGTGTTGAGACAGCGTATTTACAGAAACGTACTTAAGCCCCCGCGATAGTGACTGGAAAGTGCTCGCTAAGTCAGAAGCGAAATGGCAAAACTTTAGTGTCTAAATCACTTGTTTAAAAATGAACGCCTGGAACAACGGACGCGGGAAGTCGGGCCGAAGTTTACGACTATGAACCGATCCGACAGACGTATTCGCACCATTGAATTTGTTCCCAACTGATTCCGTCCCGACCATTGCATAGTTCAAGAGTAGCAGAATATAAAATCAACTCCTGCCACATTCAAACTGAAATGGATGACTTTAAAGTTTTCAAAGCAGTCACAAATCTGAATGTTATTCATATTAACAACTGACTCGTGTGCCTATTTACGTTGTTTTGATATTGTGCTCTGATATCATCTTTGTATTTACTAAAACATTGTCCCATTGATGTACTATGATATTACTAAATATTGTATAGGATTATAGTCGCAAAATTTATGAGAATCCAATTATCTTTGTAATCGAATATGTAGATCTAATAAAAATATTTCTCATAAAAATTATAGTCATAAAAATTATTTTAATAGCACAGCTAAAATTCTATATTTAACGAAATTAAATTAAAGGCTTCATTTATAAAATGCTTAGATATTAACTTAGCATACTAAGTATTTAATTTCACTTTAGAAGCAAGAACATAAATTATAGCAGGAAAAATACCCTCAAATTATCATTATTCTAACACGTACATACATCATATCGAGACGAAACTACCCCAAGTTCTCGGGGGATCGTCAAAAGACAAAAGACCTCGATTGTTTCCATTTGACAACTTGTTTGTTTTCCCTTTGACAAATAGTTCGGAAGATGAGAGTGACAAGAGTTAGATTGTTCGGGTTGAACTAAATGGGACCGGTCTATTATTATCTGACCAAAACACTGATTGCAAGTTGCAACAAGACGTAGATGGAAGTATTGTTTTCAAAATAGAATAGGGTGTTGTGGCTGATGAGATGGGTCGCGAGTCGGTTAGCGAACGGAATTGCTTCGAATTCTTGAAGGGATAATTATAGATTCAATTACAATTAATTGTGTGAAAACAAAACCCAAAATAGGACTCGCTATATAACAGTAATTGTTTTAACGATGGGGACGAGGATGATACCTGTTTATTACGTAATCCGATATGACTATTATAACAAGTTTACAAGAACTAATTAATTACGCAACATGTAGAACGATGGCGGTTTTACATTGCGCTTTTGCGTAGTAAAACTTTATTTTCAATGATATTTTTGTACTCCAGTTTGTCAGTGTACTGAAAATTTATCATATAACAAATTCTATCGGAGCGTATATATAGACGCTAAGATGTAGCGTCGCGTAATGAAACAAGCCAGATGTACGGAATATAGAATATTCTTTATGGGACACGCTTTTGCTATTACAACGAGGCCAATTTCAAAAGAGCTGTCATAATATATGGGGTCGGTTAGTTTTTCAGTGTGTTCAAGACGTGGTACCAACTTCACGGGGGCCACGTTGGGTTGGTAACGGATAGATGCCTTTGTAGGATCGACTCTTATTGTGTACGGGTACAAAGCCTCGCGGTATAAAATAAAAAAGGATTATATATTTGTTTAGTTCCGTGTTTTATACTTTCGCGATTGATTGAGGTAATTTAATTTGTGATATGTTTAATGTTACTAAGCTATTGTTATTTAAAATTCCAAATGAATACGACCAAGTTTCAGTTCTCGGATCAGAATTTAATGAATGGTCAGGTACGCGTCATCGTCATCAGCCTATCTCAGCCCACTGCTAGAGATAGGCCTCCCTCAATGAGCGCCATCGCGTCCTGTCCTCGACTTGTCACATCCATCATCTGCCTGTAGCCTTTTGCAGATCGTCATTTCACTGGGCCGGAGGTCGCCCTACACTACGTGATCCGAACCGCGTTCTCCACTCCAGAATACGCCCACTGCGTCGGGTGTTGGTTCTCCGGCAAACATATGTTATTTAATAATCTCCTATTAATTAATTTATTTTTAACATAAATTTAAAATAGGACATTGTATTTTTAAAATTAGTCAGCTGAAAGAGTTTTTTCATTTCTAAAAACTGCTGTAGCTTAAAATTTAAATTTATACCGCCTCTATGACATAAGTAGGTAGGTATATTTATATAAAAATATAGGTATCGAATTCATGGAATAGTTGCAAAGCTCCACATGAAGGTCGTAACGCGAAATATATATACATTCATAAGGCAACTCTATCGCATCATTTAACGTAACTATCGCTCCAAAAATCCAGCTGTAGCATTTAGTGAGCGTGGGATTTTATTTTGAAAATATTTGTATGTTGGTCGCACAATAACGAAGAGAACGACCAAAGAACTATAAACGCCAATGAAAATCTACTTATTAACTAAAAACATGAAGTCAACTGTATTGGTCACAATACAAAAATGTTTTTAAACATAAATGTAGGTCTTACAGGCCTTCAAGAGCATAATTTTCTTAATGATATCACGGATTGTAATTGTAATTGAAGTTGTAGGTATGCATTTTTAAGGCGATTGTTACTGGTTTATAACAATGAAGAATAAAAGTTAAAACAATTCGTTTTATAAGAAATAATGGTAATTTCGAAAGACATATCTAGCAAGGTTGTGAAGCGTGCACACAGTAACCGTGCCGTAATATTTCGTGTCCAAATCCTAGGATCGTTAGGGACGAGGTGAACGTAATTCCGGCAAATCGTTCGAGGTTTAGCTCCACGAAGTGTTGCCAAGGTTAATCTGCTACGAAATTAATTGGTGAATTTAGTCAACATTATATTAACGCTGAATTCAGTTGACAGCTGAAATGATTCTGACAAATGTAGTACAGATGTATACGTAACTCACTGAAAGTCGCGTTTGACGTGAATGTCTGTATAATATTTATTATGTTATAAATAACTTTAGAAGCATGTTGTTTATACATATATTACACACTTCACTTATGTGAGAACGGAATGTCATCAATATCCTGTATGTATATCATATTATATCTATTGGTATTTGGAGCCATGCTGAAAACATAGTAATTGTATGTCAATCTATTTTCTAAACAGTAGCGACTGCTGTCTTACGATTGTTCTGTAATAGCATAGTAAATCATAAAATAATGATTAAACGCCGTGGAAATAGAAAAAATACAAGTATGCAAACATGTCTATGGGCTATCCACACAACTCTTGCAACTATAACTTCGTAGTGCATTCTTAGGATGCTGAATAAATTAACATAAATCTGTTTTCAGTTAGGGTGTAATTATTCTTACAACACTTCATCAAGAGTTCTAACTCTAAGTAAAATTCGTTAAAATTGTAAATGGCAATATCTAATATTTCTTTTTTTGTTAAGGGAGACCTCGTGCTATCCTAAATGATTGTGGAGTATAGACAAGGAACTTATTGTTAGTCTAATTTCGAACTTTGTTAATATTGTTTCAAATGCTAATAAAATTAACATACACGTAGCGACATCTATCATTTCCTAACAAATCTTTATCCACAATAACTGGTGAAGATTGAATAATGTTTTATGCATGTGTAGAATAGAATTTGAAATTTCCTCGAACGCTATCACATAATAATTTCTTAAATGCTTACGATAAAAAAGAGAATTCGGAATATCATAACACTATAAATAAAAATACACGTAGCTAGGTGGAATGCCGTGTATAATCAGCGTCACTACGTCTTCATAAATTGTAATAAATTCCTCAAGGCAATATATAAAACAGTTTGTTTTTCTAGCGGCGGGAAGCTTATGCCGCATTGTCTCAAATAAAAATACAGAGTGTTAGTTGTTTTCTCAACGAACTACCTAATTCGCGAACAGATGCCAAGTAGGTCGACTTTCATAGCCTCAACTGGCGAATCGCAATTTATATATCAGTATATTACACAATAAGTTGAAATATTTATTGTATCGGTTTGTCTCGTATTGTTGTTGAAATTATGTATGTATCCGTCTAATACATGCAAGAATATCAAAATGTAATGTTTTGTGTAATATTACTAGTTATTATTATATCATCAAGGCAATTCCTCATACATTTCTATCCTTTTAGACCTGACGTGCTTGTTCAACATTCAACACTAATTTTATTCACGCACGTCGTGTAAAATTAAATTTTTCAAATTAATTATTACAAGACTTGGGTCTATCAAAAATAAAAAAAATTAAAATATTTTTTTTCCGGGTAACAGGAAACCACGAATAAAAACCATCATATCCAACATACAGTGTTATTTATAGTCTGTACAGGCCTGCCATAATGCGTTAAGATCTTAAGATTATATGGATAATTTACCAGCGATGAAGAGGGTACGGTGATAAGAGGTCCCGAGATATCGATTACGAAGCGGAAATAATTGAACTTGTTATTCAAAAAAGAACACTTTTAGATTGTTTTTAAATGATATTTATTCTTATGATACGTAGGTAATCAATTAAAAGATAGCTTATATTTTTGTAACTTCACTGTGGTTATATTGTTAGTGTTAGGTATAACAATGTTGTTGCCTTTTGGATGTAAATTTTTTTTTTTCAACATTTGTAACTTCCTCTATGAGTACAGAATAATTTGACATTCGGTGCACTCTGCCCATGGGACATCTAAGGGACATAGCGTAATGACATAAAGTAATATTTTTCAAAAAGGAAATATTAAGCAACAGTACAGAAGAATTGTTTCATTAAATATTATTTATTCTTATATTTTAAAAGAGATTTATGTCACAATAGTTTCAAGGGAAGATTCTAGAACGAACGTGGGCAAGTTCGCTGTAAACGTTATATTTATTAAAGTGCAAAGGTAGCATCTTAAAGCGGAGTGGGCGCGGAGATAGCGATACAGGTAGAGCTTTCGTATTACTAAAATGACGATATAAAAAATGAATCTTTCATTATAACATTGCGTAGGCAGAATTTATCGTATTATGGAGATATTATACGACGTCATCGTCTCCTATGCACTACCATTGCTTAGACAAATAGATAGGCGTCATTTTAATTAGATAAAAATTAAAAGGCAATAAGCTCACCCTCTATTCAATGGAATGTATGTATACCATTACAGGTGAAAAATGTAAGCACCACAGCCCTGTGCTTAAACCTTTGGGAAATACAGGCGTAATGTTAAAGATATTACAAAATAAAGCTAGCGTTCCAGTAACACAATTCTAGCATTGCCGTTTCAGAAAAGGGTTTTTGTTGCTTAATTTTTTCCCTTCTCGCTGTTTTAGGATTTTAGGGAATTTATAATAGTGTTTATAACAAACTGTATAGAGCGTTCACATTTTTCCCATTATGTTATTAAAATATATGATATTTTACATCGCTAATTGTCTCATAACTTTTAAATCACTTGTATAACTTTTATGTTTTTTTAAAGGAAATGTGAGGAAACACGGTTTTTTTCTATTGGCCTAGACTTTTTTCGTAATTAAACCATACACGATAATAATCTATACCTGCTGACCATACATCGTAATATCTACTGTCGAAAATTCGTTTAATGACAATGATTGAGACTGCCTCGTTGGTCGAGTGGTTGCAAGCGCGACCGCCGATCGAGAGGTCCTGGGTTGAAATCCCGAGTCATGTGCTATTGGATTTTTCTAATTTAGAATTTCTAGTAGTGACTCGGAATCTAGAATCGTGCCGGTGTATGACAATAGGCTCACCACCCATTTCCATGGGACTTAAACGTAACCGGTGAAATGCGGGAGTGTACTTACTACACTCTTCTGCCTACCCCTTCGAGGAATACAGGCATGATGTTACGTTTATTGAAATTTAAAGTTAAAGTCCTATATTAATAGAATTCTTTGTTAGGTGTAATAAATGTTTTGTAAAATGTTAATTCTGTTTTGAATTCGTCAAACAATTTCCAGCCACTTTTATCGTTTTAAAAAGCCTTAATTAAAATGACATTGTTTGGAAGAAGGAAGATTTCGACAAGTCGGCAGCTGGATTCTACCAAAAAGAATTGAAGGGATCTGTCGCCTAAATGAAGAAAAGGGTTAGGGAATGTTCAAGTTTTGGTTGAGGCTAGGAATTGTTAACAATGCCCTCCGACTGAAGAGTGTTTAACTTCAAGTTCTTTTGTTTGACAATGAAAAGGAGTTTCTCCGGATTTGTCAATGAAATAACATGACAAAGCAAACGATTTACACCCTTCAGTGGTTTCGTATTTAATTGCATTGGATTTCTCGTTTTAATTTATTGCAAGAAACACTAGTCAGTTGTATGTAGGTCAGAATGTTAGATCGTGATGAAAGAATGCAGTGAATATATTTTAAAAATTGCACGATAAATTAGTACGCAATAATATAATAACATAGCTTATAATTACGCGATCGTGTTAATCAAATTTATTAAAGTTTCGGTCGAACTGATTAACTGTTAAGAAAATTGATATTCTAACATCCTTTTATTACCTTCATTTACCGAATAATTAGTAACTTATACGAAGGCATTTTTAAATGTGTAGGTATGTACTATTTTTAATAGGATTTTAATTGTTTTTTTTGTATGTTACTAAAACCTCCGAAATAAAGTAACAATGAATAATACGTAATAGTAAGCTAATTACTTATGACAACAAATAAAATAAATCAATTCTTTGTAAATATCGATGCTTTGTAAATCTAAATAAACTGTTTAAAAAACTTAGTTTCCAACATTCATTTTACATATAACTGTTAAAAAGTTAGTAGGTACTTAAAGATAAAAATAAATAATTACTGGTAACGTGATGAATTTCGCGGGTCATACTTGAATGTCCATATTAAAATAAAATTACGATTACACGATAATTATACCAATAGCAAGATATCAATAGAAAAGTAGGGAAAAAAAGAATTCGTCTCACTGTACCTAATGCAAGACCAAAAAATTAACATATGTCGGCCAAACTATTAAAACACGATCTTTTTTAATACCGCTTAGTCCATTTTGCGGATTAGATATGCAGAAGCCTTCGAACGCTGTACGCCGGCTCTAGGAACACGAATCTAATCGTGACATAGAGAGGCTCCGCGCGCTCGCCGGCTCATTCCGCAAGATCATTGTTATTTATCTCGGTGCCTTCCCGTTTTTATTTCGTCCGTGTCCGCATCGCTTTATTTGTCTTCGGGATCTGAGGGTACATTAACGTATTTTTCTTGTCTATTAGAGGGACGGTCGTCCGCTCACCTTCAAACTTTGCGTTCCGCGAAATCCAAACCCCCGCTTGTTTGTTTGTTTGTTTTTTATTTCTAAGATAACTCAAATAAAACTTGACGATTGATTGCATTGTAGGAAAGCTCGTAATTACGAGGGGGGCGAGTTGTTATATTGTGAGCCGGGAGTTAGTTTACGGTGTGGCCAGCGTTGCGAAAACCGCCGAAGTTTAATAAACCAGTTAATGTTGCTGTGTGGTTAGTTGTTGTTCCGTTCTCTACGCAGTATAAAGCTGGTTAGCGAGCGATACACGTTTTAAGTTTGACACACAGATGAAATGTTTTTACCGCTGACGGTAAATGAATTCGTTTATGGGAGTTTTTTTAAACGCGTATTCCGCGAAAGCGCCCTTGTTAATTATAACAGCGTTGAAAACGCGTGCGAACATATATCCGCAGTGGGTTAATGGCCGTGAAAAAATCTAAGGGAATGTGAAACGAACGTTATGGTTTCATATCGAATGGCAAATATTTTTGAAGGTTACACGAATCATGTTTCAGTAGGTTTTGTTACTTTTATAACGAAACGTACTCATAATCCGTGTAATTCAGAAGGAATATATTAATTTCATAATAAAGCATTATTTTGTTTATCGGCAATTAATCGGAAAACGACAAATGTTAATACTATGCATGGTAAGAGTGATAAATGAAACTCTTCAGGACTATAAGGATAAGAGGCAGTTGGGCCCGTAAGGAACTTGACGTGACGACATAATAATTTTTTTTTTGTACTAATAAACCGTATATAAAGTACTTGTATAATAATAAATCAGGCTCCTGATGTGAGGTTACTGCAGCCAGGATTCACTATGTAATAAAGCAGTTGTTCCAGAATCCAGTCACAGGTGCGTTAACTGTGGGGATTATGGCTAAAATCTTATGGCTTATGTGTCTACGTAGTACCTGTAAAACAATAGCGTCAACAAGCTCTGAGGTAGAAATAGCTGCGGCGGTAGACTGTGGAAAGATCTGTTCTACTTTCACTTTGCTGATGTCGAAACTACGCAACATTTTCATATATTTTGAACAGAACATTATCAACACCAATGTCTACTTTGTTGCACTGCTGTGCACGGATTTTCTCTTAGAATGACGAAGGTCAAAGCAATATTATAGAAATCTGTGTTATAGAAACAGTATTATAGAAATAATGTTTTCTTCCGCTGGTACGATTCGAATATACCTACCTACATAAGTACAGAAAATATTTTATCGCTTCATATAAATATTCTCGAGTATTGCAACGTTGCAAAACATCGATGATTCATGTCGGACTAAATCTGGCGGATTATTTTAAGATGTCCTTCGTACGATTTCAGACACCCATTAACACGGTTGGAAATTATATGATACCAAGCCAGAATCAATTCCGACTGTAACCACATTGTATCCACCTTGCAATAAAAGCATTCAGGCATTTTTAACATGACTCAGTTTATTCTTTCATTGTTATGTACCAATTTATTCAGTCTTACGTGTTTTTCAAAATTAAGGAAACAGGTAATTTTTTTAAATATTGTTATATACATTAGGTTCATAAATGTTTGTAAATATTTAACTAATATTTATAATTCGAAGCTAAAATGATTGAAAAACTTTCTAACTTGGGCATATCAGTTTTCAGGTAGGACAACACTGTTACTGGAATAACGAACACAACAATCTATTTGTTCAGAAACTAAACGTTTCATTTGGATTGATTATATTTATTACATAGCAATTATTAGGTACTGTACTTTTTGTTAAAAGAGAAGAAACTATTAATAACCAATGAAAAACTCAAGGTCAAGATGCTATATATTATGTAGGTACTATTATTTCAATTTAAAAAAACGACGCATACTCTCTTAAAAATGGTAAATGACAGCCCTAGTGATGACGTCATCTTTATTTTGTTATTAGTTTTTTTTTTATTTTATGATAGACCAGCTTTTGACTGCGCGGCGGCTGAAAAATATATGAATATGAGAACGAAACAGTCTCTCAAACCTCAATGGATAACAGCACTCATTTTCATAAGCAACACAATACGTTGTTGTCTATCAGAAGAACCTGTAAACTGATAGGGTTGTGCGTATATTTTTTATTTAATTAGGTCGATTCCACTCGAAGTCGAGATATATAAATCGCGCTTGCTTCGTCTAAGACGCCACTCACTTACTCTCGACGTAGGAAAGTGTTTACTTCTTTTATAAACATTTGCTTGGAAGGGAAGACGGTAAATCCATACAAGGCCGCTATACCCACGCGAGTCGCTTGTTACGTTTGCTTTGAGACTTTATTTAATGTGTGTCCGAACAAACTTGATATTTATAAAGAGTGCATTAGACATATTATATCCGTAACGATGAAAACGTGGAGAAACTTACATACTTCAGGGTTTCCCATAACGTTAAGTAAGGCGTGGAAGTCTGCCAAAACGCACGTGGCCAGCTAAGGTTATAACCCTTCTCAGTCTGAGAAGAGTCCCGTGACGAAGAGTGAAATAAACGGGTTGACGATACCGTATGTTTTTGACATATTTCGATTTATTTCAATCAAATTAAAATTTTCCTATCATATACAAATTTTAAAACAACAATCTGCACGGATAATTCAAGTATGCATATATTTATTTACAGAAAAATATTTCTGTGGAGACAAATGCAATAATAATTAGCTATAAAATTAAATTAACTGAAACAATAAAATGGTATTAATGACTGAACATACAGGAAACCATGTCTATATTGCCGTAAAGAATAAAGCCATTCTCAGATCGGTAAAACAGTGCTGGCGCGGGCAACACCGGCGCAACGAAGCGAACAATTATAACGAGTCTGTATAAATCAGGATGAGTTGTGGCGTGTTATTAGACGATACCGCTACATGAAGATCAGCGAGACCTGAGAGCCCAATGAGATTTGTGAGCTCAACGAAATGATCCTTTTATATTACAAAATTTGTAACTATTTTTCCTCTCATTCGCGGTTTTACAGCCTACGCCGCAACTCATTGGAGAGTGAAATAAATAAATTATGTACCAATTATTGCGTGCTGAATACAATAAAATGTGGGTAGTGTGCAATTAATTTTATGTAGTGTACGAAGGGTATTTTTCCAATTATAGAGGTTCAGTTTTAATACTGCTACATATTAATATGGCATTCCAAAGTCTGGACGTGTAAAAAAGTATTGGGAATGTCGAAAAAACTGAAATATATAACTGGCAGCTTCGAGATGAGGTTTGATTCGAAATTCGAATTCTTTAACGTAACATCTACCAACAACTTTTCTAATTCCGTCTTCAGTTTTTATTACTCTCAGAATAGGCGGAGATAATAGAAATACTTACATAAAAGATCGCAACATTAGCGACAAGATGAAAGAGATTCTTTTAAAATATTGCTACTGCATTATTTGACGTTAAACGATTCTAGTATCAGAACAGATGGTAATGTATCGGGAATCCATAGATGCGAAGATTTTATCTTCGCGAATACAAATGCACTCATACGACAAAACTGATAAGCGCTGAATATGGGACATGTAAAGAGATTTTTAAACCACAGACGCCATAAAAAACGCCGATTTTATGGGCTTACTACATCTTTATTTCTATAAACACTGAGAAACAATTCATAATATACATATATTGTATAGAATAAAGATTTTATCCATTTGAATTTTTGGCTCCATATTGTATCACCGGGCAAATATGTATAAGCCTGTTTTTCACATGTTATATGACCATTTTTACACGTTGCACTACATTAAAGCACCCGACATATAGAAGTGTTCCCGAAGAACCACGTGGAAAACGTAGGTAAGCAAAATTTTGTTATTTTGACATTTTTGCAATTCACGTGTGCTCGGGTTACAGTAATTTATAAGCTATGGTATTCATTTTATAAATTTTAATTCCTTTTAGGATAAAAAAAAAATTTCAAATAAAAACGTCACCGAACTCAGCGGGCTTGTAACATTTAAAATTATTTCTTTAAGCGTGAACAGATATGAAGAAGAACGTAGGCTTAGTTTATTTCATCCCATTGTTTTTTATAGTTTCATGTACCAAAGTGGAACTTTCATCTACTAACGTGGCAAAGTCCTGCGGGACGCCAGATGGTTGGTAAGCTTACGACTTACCTTTTCGCAAAAATTATCTCTCAGCACGAGACGACTTCGTAACCTGAAAATAAGATTTTATATATAGATTATTCAGTTGAAAAGATAACATGATTAACGATATTTTTTATCTATTGTTATCATCATCATCATCATCATCACCGTCATTGCCATTTCTTTTACTGTTCCACTATTGGAAACGGGTCTCCTCTCATAATGAAAAAGATTAAGGCCATAGTAACAATTTTTTTTAAACTATTGCATGTACCTACACAAAATTAGAACCTCACATTATAGGACTTTAGTGTTAATATATTTCGAGCGAATTAAACGTAAGGAAGTAATATAGCAATTTGCGGTTCTAAATTATCAATGTAACGGAAATTACTCATAGATCGAAATTAGCTGGAAAAATATTTCTATGATTGTACATTTGCTTGTGTAATTATTCGTTTGTAACACATAATATAAAATAATCATAATACGCATCTTACACGGTTATGGTAACGTACGAAGGTAATATTTAACAGCTTAATTGAGGAATTCTTGCCCGGTGAGGCAATGATCAATCTATGAATAATATCACCCTTGAATTATTATATTACGGTTTATTATACGCTTTAAATCGTACTGACGTGTTCCTTGCAAGGAATACGAAGGTACCCGCTTTTTTTTAATTCATGAATAATTGTAGGTAGGTATGCGTTTTGTCTGCCAACCCGCACTTGGCCAGCGTGGCAGACTATGGCCTTGACCCTCTCAATATGAGAGGAGACTCATATTCCAACAGTGGAATGACAAATGGGTCGATTATTATACATACATTGCTGGCTGCCGACTAAAACTTACCGGCAAGTGGCGTTCTCTTATACGGCGTATCAGAATGCAAACGAGCAGATGCTCCAAACGGCATCTTCGGCTAAGCACAGATTAGACCGATCGCATCCCATTGAAAGCGTGTGCAGTTCGGAGATAGCTTCTATGTGAGCTAATTCATTTGTAGGTAACTTTGCTTTCATACGCCGATTTATATAATAAAAATGACTTTAAAATAGCCAAGAAAGAATTGAATAGGCATTTTCTAGGCAAGCGTGCCACATACAAGGTAAATCTCGCTTACCATCAAGTGAGATTGTGGTTAAACGTAAGCTTACTGTTATTAAAAATTACGAAAGAAAATACGATATAGAATGGAAGGATACAGGTGCCGAGGGCAATCAGATCAGATAGTGTCTGTTAGGGGGAGTCAAGTCTATAAAACTGGCCAGCATGTGTGAAGACTGTGAATGTAGAAGTCCGAAAGGTCTGTTGCGATATAGATATCTGGCATTCGATGCTCTGGCGTGACTATGTAATATAAGAAAAAAAGTCATATGCCGATGTTGTATTTAATATGATAGAAAAAAATGTCTTAAGATCAACATGTCCGAGCTCTACCCTCTACTGACATGTACCGTATTTAGCAGTGTGTTAGTCCTGTTTCTAAAAAGTGGCTGCCGCTAGCCCCACGCCAAAAAATCTGGTTTAACAAATAGCTAATGGGACTTAACACTGGCAAATAAAAAGTCACGACTTTATCTCAATTATCATAGTTATCATAATTATCAACCCTTTTATCATACCACTATTGGATACGCCTCTTCTTTCAGAATGGATGGATTAAAATTCATAGTCCGCTACGCTAGCCAATTGCGGTTTGGCAACCTTTTAGAGTTTCCATCATTATCCGTAAATTTAATAATATTCATCAGTGCCTCAGGCGATTTACCTTTGTACAGGGCCCCTGCTCTTTAACCCGCCTCATTTTCCGTGTACAAAATGTAAGCTTGTATCAACACAATGGGGGTTACCATACCTAACTTTAATTTCCCCTGAATTCTCAATTTACAAGACATGAACTTGATGTAGGTGATGTCAGCGTGTAAAATAACTTATAATTGGCTGAACAACACAATTTAACAACAATACATATAATACTCCAACAATTATAATATTTGGCATTCGCCAATGACATTTGGCATTCGATGTCACCTGACTATCCCATAAGGGACATAGCACGATGTTATATACTATTACCTATATATATAATAAGTAGTGAACGACCGAAGGTTCGGTTTCTGTTTCGGTTTCGGCCGAAACTGAGAGCGAGGCCGAAAGTATGGTTTCGGTTAACACTGAAAAACATGTTTCGGTCGGACGCTAATAATAACCCAAAATTCAGCGTAAATATCCATGATGGTGCCGTGCAGTGCAAGTTATTATGTTGCTTTTTAATGAGACACAAATTGCGACGTTATAATTTGATCCGCTTCCAATATGAGCTTGCGCGGGCCCCCACTTAAATTAGTTACTAGCGCATTATAACTAGATCCTACTTAACAAGCTTATAATAAACGAGCGAGAGGATTTCTATGGAAAACTGACGCTACAGAATTTATATAATGATTATAATGTTTTATTCACTTATAAAAGGTTTTATTTGCTGGCAATTTACACTATTTATTTACAGTCATTTCGAAAATGTTTGCTAGAGTATTTGTTAGGCCAGTGTTTTATATTTTGTAGTCATAGTACATCTTTTGTATTCCCCATTATAACTATTTATAATTTTATTGATTTAATAATATTATTTATGAGTAACGAAAATATTTGTAAATATATGTATATATATAAATTATATTATATAATATTGAATTCCAGGTTCTTTACATTGAGATTTAATTTAAGTTATATTTTATAATTCATGTTTCTATATTTATGAACTGTTAACAGGACTTGGCATATAAAAGTGCTTATAGCAATGAGGCGGTGCCAAAATTGCAAACGATGTGTCAGAATAAGCTAAGCTTGGTGCAGTCGGTCGTCGGCTGGGTTACCGCTAATGGTATGTATTTCACGAGCGTACCCATGCTTCAGATCGCATGTAAAGCAATTGATGATAGTTTTCCCGATTATTTAGGCATTCTAAAAGTTTTTTAAGGACAATTTTTGACGTACTAATAGCATAAGAAGTCTCCACATTTAAGCTCAACCAAATTGGTGGTGGAGAGCTGAGTGAGAGGGGGAATTTAGGGGGGGGAGTTAGCCTTCTTTGTTCTTTACTGTATGGCAAGGGACTTATACTGAAATATAAAATTTATAGGCAATGGTACTTTAAAGTTTTGCCTTTCTTTGTTTTTATTCGATCCAAAGACTTTAATGAGGAACTCTTAATAACTGTTCCCGAGCAACTAAGCTGCATAAACGCAGCAATAAAATGAGGGAGAGATAAAGCTGTGTCTTAGGCGCGAAAGTTCGCCATTCTCTCTGAGCCGCGGCGGGTCGCGTTGTTTAAGTTATATTAAAATTGAAGTTTAATAATTCGACGGATTATTTGAGATTTGGTCATGACGCTATTACAATGCTTGCGCCTGCCTCACAAAGGATAGACCCTGAACCGATGTAGCTATTATCAAATTGAAAGGTACCAAAATAATTACATTATACAGTAAATTTAACTTTAAGTAATCGTAGTCAAGTTAACTGACACTGAAGGCCGTTAACTGAACTTTACAGTCACTTTGCTGACTTTAGTTATTAACATAAATGAATATTACGTCGCAAAGACGCCTGTAGATGAGAATGAATTGTGTAGTTGAGTCACGGTCATAGTTTGGATGATTGACCGCTGGTGGCAAATTTTCTACTGGTTGGTCGTTCGGAGCGCATATTAAGCTGTCCTAAAATGACGAGTATTCTATAATATAAAATTACACAGAGTTCAGTTCGAGGAAATATCAATAAATTCCTTCTATTTCTCCGATTGAGAGGCGAGTAGTGTGTTGCATGATTGAAAATGTAATATGGCATCTGTTAAATGTCTCATATCGCTTCGTGGAAACCGCTTGTACAGTTGTTTCGACATGTTATAAGTACATTGTTTTGTTAAATGTCTTTTGTTATACCTGTATTTTTTCCCACACTGTATTTATTCCCGACTGGCACTGGTCAGTAAAGCTACTATGGCCTTTATTTTTCTTATTCGACATATGTCCAACAGTGGGACCACGAAGAGGTCGATGTGAATGTTATAGTCTGCTCAGGTAATGTTGGTAATAATATTCCATCGACAGTCATCCTGGAGATGAGCACGCTCGGTATATCTCTAGCACATAGATTTAATGAAGTGACGTCACATGGTACTGTACATAATATACTTTATATAAATTGGAAGATTCGACTTAATCTACTGTAGCGGATGCAATATTAACCCATATTTTGCAATAGATAATAAAATACATAAGTTAATGGTGCGTACGGATACAGAACGTGATCGGAATGTAAAGATCACCCTGTACACAACGTAATCAAAGGGGATATAGCGAGGATGCCAAAATTATGTATACAGCTTGTATGCAATTTGCGACCGAATGTCTGTTTTTCAAAGTTGGCAGAATATTATGTAGTGTAATAAAAAACATAATTTGTTTCTGAACAAAATTATGAAGTTACAAGAATTTGATGCCACTTGCCTATTGAGATGTGTGCGTATAATTTTAAGGTTGAAAATGTGGTAATTGATGAAAATTGATGTAAGTTTTGTTAGCACATTACAAATCGAACTCAAGATTCTAGATTAGTTGTTAGAATGTATGAACTGTTGTCATATTTCGTCTTGTAAAGTCTTGTTACTTTCTGATGCGAAGATATAAAATTACGAGTATAAGGATATAAAATTGGAACTCTTATGTAACGTTTCTTTGAGATCTCTATGATCAGGTTACTAAACGTTCGGCCAGGTTTGACAGGGAAAATGTAGCAGTATTCACAAGGAATATATTTTAAGTAATCTTCAAAAGATTTAAAGTAGGAACTGAGATTACTATGCCGTAAACTAGAAATCACTTTGTCGAGATTCGATATATTGGGGTGTGATTTTGAAGCGCTGGTAAATTGGCATTTGAAATTCAAGCATGAGATGACAGCCAAGTGGCAAAACATACTTGTTACATACTTCAGTGGCAAAAGCAGTAACCAGGGCCAGTCGTCGACTCGAGTGGAGAGTGTATGCGAGTGCCTCCCCAGCCTGCAAGATTCCGTTAGCAACTACCAACTTTATATTAGGTAACATTTTTTACATTACCCGGAAAAGTTGAATCGGAAAGGGAATGAAGCTTTGGCGTCTAACATCTGACATGTTTTAAAGGAATATCACTGTAAGTAACTTCTCTTCGAGAATTTTCTGTGCAGAATTTTGCAGACCTTGTTATTTCGCGGAAATGTAACTCATTACTAAGAAGTTTTTCTTTATTATGGCTTCCGGAGACACGTTTTCCTTATGGGCCGCTCACCTTGCAGTTTACGTTCGGTGGTAAGCAGCCACTTAGAAGAGTAAGGCATGTATGAAAATATCGATATAAACAGGATGTCGTCGCAAAAGTTCGCCGCGCACATTTGTTATTTACGATTCAAAAGATACAACAACAGCATATAATGTTTCTTGCTTACAATATGGCTGAAATGATGGGTTGTACGTGACGTCATAATACAGTATGCAAAAGTTTTTCGCTTTTTATGTCTTGCTGAAAATAATTCCTTCGCGTCCTCGACGTATAAGCACGGCTCTAAATCCCGCTACTCGTATGTGCTCTGCAGAATTGTAAATATCCACGGATGGTATGAACTTGAACGGAATTTATAAAATAATAATATTTGTATACTTGTAATATATACCGCTTGGGATATTTCGGAAGTAGGCACTTTTGTTATTTGAACCTTTTATAATTTATAAAACAATAATATTTGTGTATGGTATTTATGACATACCGATCGAGATATATTGAAGTCAGATATTTATGTCATAAGAACCATTTAATATCCTCCACTGCCTTTAGTGGGATTATTTAACTTCTATTTATTTCCAATTTCCGAGTTGAATTTGAAATGAAAAAAAAAATATTGTTCTAATCTGGTCTATTCTTGTCTAACTATGAAATTGATTACATAATGTGCTCTCTGAAATTAATTTCATTTAAATTTTTACGACCGATGAATTTAGAAGAAGTCCAACAGATAGGTAGTTGGTGCTTTTTGTCTACACCATGACATGACGATAGAATAATAATACCAAATTATTTAATATGTTTTGGTGTTGGTTTTTGTAAAGTATTGTAAATTTTTTTTGTGAAATCATATCTATCCTAAACGAAAATTTGTCGTTAATACCTGCTGTGATAATGTTTTTAAGTATCGTACGTTTTTCTATCGAAACCAAACTTTTAAAAGTCAAATTGAATAAATAAATTCAAGTTGAATAAATTTAGACAGAACCCTCTAGAATCATAGTGCGATCAGCCAATATTACATAGTATCACAATCAGCTCCCAACGTTTCAGGTCCGCCGCCCTAATTAGCAACAACAATATGGATTATAATCAATCATCATAACGCTCGTATTAACGCGACATGACACGATTATGACCACTTTCCAGCTCTCTGACAAGCCGGTGATTTAATGCGCGGCCTGATGCTTATCTGTGGACGAGTTAGGCGTCTTACACATGATCCGACAAACATTGTTTTTCATGTAAATGTAGTTTTTCTCAATTCAAGTGCTTATTCAATTATTTAAGATTTGTGCATGGTTACATTTTTTTTTTCTTTACATTTTTGAAGGTCTAGTATTTAAATTTTGACGCGCAATTATGATTAGATATTACTTGAAAAGTAAAGGAAACATTGTAAGTAGACTTACGCAGATAAAAATTCTCAAATTTCTTCTTCAAGGCGAGTAAGTTGTAGACTTATATGATTTTATCCGTTCTGAGATAACGTCTATATCTACAGTAAAATATATAAGTACAGATAACAGTAAAAAGATAAATGGGATTTTGATGGTTACATTATTACTCTTATGTTTTCTACAAATTCATAACGTTTGCATTTTACAATTATTTTATCATAATATATGAGTATATCCGTATGATACATAGTTCTTGTGTCTCTTGTTAGTAGGGTAGTTAAACAAAACAAGCCAGTATTGTGCGACGTATAACAGCAGATAGCTAAGTCCGACAGTATGCATACACCTTTATGGGAACCGTTACAATTTACCACATGTTAGCGGTGTAACTTAGGCCCTCGCAAAAAGGATTCGAGAAGTTTCCGAGGATCTTAATAAATTAATCTTTGTGAAGTTAAGCAATTAGTGGTTAAATACAAGTATACGGCGATTAAAAGTACCAGTGAAATACTTCGCCGTAGGTATATTAATTATCTCATAATGCTAATAAACCAAAAAGTTTTGGTTATATTTTGTAGCTACAGCCAGCACAACTCTTTGTTGTTATTCATACCCTTGTTCGTATAGAAACATGCTGATTATAATAAAGGTTTTTCTTGTCAGAAAACTAAATTAAACACAAATTTTCTTTATCAGTAAACAAATTAAATAGTTACAATATGTGTATACCGTGATCAGGCAGCGCTGAGTTTAGTCGCCTTTTACGACACCCAGTATCTATCCATCTATCCACGCATAGGGTTGGGAAATATATACTTTCTCCGCCTCGACACCGGGAGAATGTGCAAAAATTCCTGGGTCAACTCCTATGTCCAGCAGTGGATATGAACAGGCTGATGATGAATAAATATATTCTGGTCCAAAGTTCTAGGTTTTGAATTCTGGTAAGCATCGGAGGTTATAATGTAATGTGCAGTTTTATAATCAAATTAATAACAGTTTCTGGAATGTTCAAGAAAATTCTAAGAAGTGAAGAATTCTCCTCCTCTGTGTGTTCCTCTTCGCAAGTGTTCTTTGTAAAGTTCTGTAATATGTTTTAAGTTTTGAGAATTTAATTAGCGTGGTAGGTTTAATCCTTACATTTTATTATGGATTGTAAAGGATAGTTATTTTTATAATTATCATTTATTATACGATTTAAAAAAAACTCATTTTGGAGCCAGGTTTCCCTAAACAAGACGAAAGAGTGGACAAGATCTAACTAAACTGTATTTATGTCTCGCTGTTGGGTGCATTGGGACTGCAATTAGGCCAAGACTACGAGAGAGTATTAGATCTAAATACTTAGATTTCTTCTAAAGCAATTAACGTCAAATGTCAACATTAATATTTGTACTATTATTTGTATCAAAAATACTGAAATATAAGTATGTGAAACAACTATAAATTCTTTAGAAACTAAATAAAAAAATATGTTTGTAAATACTAATCTCTTCTTTTTAATCAAAGTAGACGGGACTAAGTTATCAAGAACATAGCCAGTGGAAATATCTAGTCTCTGCCTACAGCTATAGCGACAGCCGTGACAATATGTGATTTAAACAATGCTAAAGTATTTATCATATATTCCACAATAATAATAAAATATTATTTATGTAAGCAATTTATATTAGGAGTTGGCAGACATAGTTCCACTGCACTAAAGTTGGTTATAGCAACTTTTGTATAGCGGACATTATTCACGAGCCGTACCGCGGCAGGTTTGCCAAGATCATTTCAACTTGGTGTTATCTCAACCATTCTACGTCAACATTAAATATGCACACTCCTGTTTCTGTGAGCACACTTCCATTCGTAACAACCCAGAGGCGACATGCTGTGTTGTGCAGCTTATATTCTGTGTGTGTATCATGTACACGGTTGGAATTTTGTTAATAAATTTTGCACAAACTGATTTTTGAATTTTTCTTCCTTAGACACAACAGGTTCCATTTGGCGTTAACGTTTGTCAGGTGGCTAAAGTTAAAACGTAGTTGAGTATGGAATAATTTCTTGAGACATTAATATCTATTCAATTTCTATAAATTTCAATTTATATGTAACGAAACTGACAAGCACATGGCAACGTTGGAAAATATGATATTCCCTATACATTCTGAGAGGAGACCCGTGCCCAACAGTGGAAAGACAAAGGGGTCGATGCTGATGATGATAAGGATTCATAATAAGTGATTATGGCTACAATTGTTTTCCAAAAACATGCACAGACAAATAGTATGGCGATTTTGCTTTATTTAATGTTTATACTAGAGAGCAGCGCAAATTTAAATTCTAAGTAAGTTAAATTGAAACACAAATGCTTTGGCAAAAGACTGCAGCTAAAAATCTATGACATTTTATAGTAAATTGTGTATATCCCAAACTGCAACAGTATTATTATTAAATATATAATATAACTCTATATAGGGTGTATGCAAATTTGGCTATGCAACAGAGTATTAAGTTATAAACATCATCAATTCGGTCAGCCATACGGCAAATAGGCGACGTCAGACTACACGGAAATTAACTTAGGCGAAACTTTATTACAAACTGACTCACTTGTCAACGCTGTAAAAGTTATTAGGAAGCTGGCAAAGACTAATATGCCAAGTTAACCTCCAGATTGATGCCCGACTACGAACAATGGCGTTGGAGTAAATGAGGAATGCCCGGAAAGTCTCTGTCTTACTATAATGTTGCTCGCACCAGAGTCAAAGTGCTAAAAATATTCAATGTTGCCATCATTTTGTTATATGTATGTTATTATAGCTATGGTGAACTATGGCAACATTTTTTACATAATTTATAGAGTTACTCAACTTAGATTTCACCATTGGACACATTAACGCAAATATCTGCACGGATTATTTAATATTTTTAAAATATATATCTCCAGGGTTGGTGCGCAATTTTGTTGTGCGAATAATGATTATGATATTTTATCAAAAATTTAACAATAATAAAGATAATATCTTTACTCTTTATTGCCAAAAACATTTGTGGTTGAAATATCTTATATTCTGAACCAATTCTCCTAAAAAATTGTATCTAAATTATATACTTCATTTAAGAACAAATGAGAAAGAAGATAAAACTAAATTTGAATATTGAAAGTTCCCTAAATATACACAGAATTTATACAGAATTCAGGATATATTGAAACTCTTCATATTAGAAAACAGATACTAAAAGCTAACACTGATAAATTATACAACTATTTAGCTTGTCTAATTTACTAGCTTTTAAACAATCTACTATCTGCCTATTTCGCCAAAACGTTACAAAAAAACTATTAAGCAAATAAAGTTGTTTATTTTATGCCCTGTCAATATACTTTATATTAAGTAAAATACAAATCGTGACGTATTTTGAGTTTACTATAACTGACATCACAACCGTGTTGGCTTGTCACGGCGAAGCTTTTCGTCACGTGTACAGTCGCGTTCAATGTGTCACGTCAATTCTTCGAATTTAAAAGAGAAATATTGAACGTAATTTGAATTCAACTGTACCGGGTAGCTTGGATTTTTTTTCGTTTGATCATTAGTTTGTTCAATACAAAGAAATTATAAGGGCTACGTTTATGATTGAGGTAATTATGTGTGTTTTTGGAAATTTTCATAATAATAAATTACAAAATAATAGTCAACCCATTTATCATTCCAGTATTCGAATATGGGTCTCCTCGCATATTGAGAGGGTTAAGGCCATAGTCTGCAGGTTGGCAGACTGCACACACCTTAGATTTTTTTTTAATTCTAAGGTGTGCAGGTTTCCTCACGATGTTTTCCTTCACCGTTAGCAAGTGATATTTAAACTTA
>DWME01000376.1:0-35270 GCA_018244795.1 Parelbella ahira ahira | reverse complement strand
AAATTAACTTTTTGTTTTAAATTGAATATACTCGTAATTTGGTTTAGATAGATTAACCTGTAAATTATTTGGCATCGTCCATTTTTTAGCGAAGTCAATTATTTTGTATTTCAATTAAGGTGATCTAGTATTTCTATTACAAGCCAATATAATAAGAATTAATGCCATCGGCAAACAACATGTTTTACTTGTGTTCATTTCTTAAGTTACAGACATTCAAAAATATAAATTGTAACAAAATCGGTTCAGCGATTTCCACGTGAGAGTGTAAACCAAATATGTATAATTACAATTGCATTTACATGATTAATTTACATAAGAGAGAATATGTGAAAGCGTTGGTCAGGAAATGGTCATGTTGGTTGGGAAAGATGCCGGTCAGGTAACAAAAATGGTTATGCATTTTTTAATTTTTGTTTAAGAATGCCTACTCTCTTATGTAATTACATTTGCTCGTTAAGTGTTACATACTCTATACGAATATAATAATATAGTATCCTTTAGTGCTATTTGAGATTATGTATTCTATGTAGGCCAGTATAGAAACCTGTGACGACTTACAGCAAGTGTTGTATTTTTATCAATCGTCTGTTAGATAAGAATCTCTTCTCAGAATAACTGAGAAAAAAGCATAGACTACTCCGGTATAGACTCAAATTTGCAGGCTTAAAAAATTGAAAAAAAAGCAGTTATCAATTAATTTTTCTTCTGTATTAATCGTACCCCGTGCTAGATCAACATGGCAGAATATGGTCTCGACGTTTCTCATTCTGGGAAGTGGTCTGTGTCCAAGTCGAATCGATAATGATGGTGATAAGGGCTTACCTCTGCACTGAACTTCACTTGGAAGGGTCGTATGCTAGTGTCTTGCCGATCCTTGGTGTGGTTAGGCCCCCACCACTCGGCGGGGTCCAGCTGCGGAGGCGGACCTGGATTCAGTAGTCCGTACACAAACCACGCGACGAATGATAATACGCCCAGGATTGTTACAATGCGCAGGATGTTCGCCATCTGAAATGTGTACAAATGTTTAAAACAATACTTTGTACACTTATGCATTCAATTTACATAACAACATGCCTGTATTTTCCTCAAGGGGTAAACAGGGTAGCGAATTATACTGTCACGATTCGTTTTACGTCGCATCATCTAATAAGGGATGAGCCTATTGCCATGCACCGCACACAAATCCAGACTTCGTCCTACTATTGAGAATAGTCAAATAAGAAAAACTCAAAAATATTTTTATACTCAAAAACCTTTTGTATGCATTTAGTTTATCATTAGAAATTATAATTTTTGAAAGGTTATTTCTTTTCTATTTTTTTCAAGAATCCAAGTTTAAAAAGATATACATATTTGTTACATTTCAAGCATAGGACAATGACGTCCGGTTTTTGTTCAATGTAAAAACAATGAGAAACAAAACACATAAAAAAAAATAATCACTATTACATTAGAAATTCTTGGCGATTTCTCACTGGGTCGAGCCTTTCTCTGTAGCACATTATATTGTGTATAAATTGTTCAAAGTTAAATTTTTTCTTACTTTGATAAGTTAAAAATATTTAATTTGAAAAATCCCTAAAACACATGCATATATGAAGAGAATGACAAATGTAGAGAAAGGATTTTAGGCTGGGCAAGAATTTAGAAGCGTTAGGTCTGTAAGAATAGAGATATTTAGCACTCGGTGCTCACTGCCTACAGCGTAAAGAATCCGGCGCGGCGATATAATAGTAGTAATGATATTTTATCTTGTGGACGAATTGTAGGGTTTATTGACAGCTAAGGCAATGCCTCGGTAGCCAGTGCGGTCACTGTACGGCAATTCCACAAAGAGCACATTAGGTGAATTGTGCAACACTCCGCTACATATCCATTATTAGGGAAATAAAGGCGTGAAGGTAATATAAAGGATAATAAATAAATTCCAGAACGATACCTCGATGGTGGAATTTTTATGTGAAGAGAGTAGCAAAAAGCTGGCAACAGTAACAAATACATACTTCCATTCATGGATATCTGCGACCTCCAATAGGACTGTTAGGACTGGTAGGAGTAGGATTGTTAGTGTCACTTAGTTATTGCGGTATGTATTCGGACTGTATTCGTTAGAAATTTTATTTATTCGATACAAAATACATTTAAATTATAAGCAATCTTATTATTCTACTGATGTTCAAGAGTATTATTTTAAAATGAGAAGGGTTACCATAGTCTGCTATACTGGCTGGGTGCGGGTTGGCAGAATAAATTGAAATAGAGAATTTATAATAAAGGCTAATTTAAAAACTTTTCGCGTTTTATAGAAATAGATTCATTTATTTTTTATAAGGTACGAGAAAAACAATAAATTCATATTATAATAGCTTTTAAAATGCTATATGGGCTTAGAAATAAATATGTAATATTTATTTAATTGGTATTAAGAATAAAATATAAAAAAAATATTGTAATTTTACGAAGCAAAAAATATTGAGGTAAAAGTTTATAAACAAACAAATTAAATATCTTACCTTGCAATTTATAAACAGAGTGTTAATAATATAAATTATCAGATTATCATAAATGTAATTATATAATTGGTTTATGAAACGACTACCTTTATTCAGCTTCGTTGTAGTACTAATATATATACTGTTTTTTAAGTAGCGATTTTAAATGATAATGACGTAAGACTTAGGCTACGTTCTGAATCGACTTCCGTGGACATTCTACATACCTCCTTTCTTTTATTATAAACTTTAAAATTGACAGCCTTTAATTATGCTGGTTTTATTCTTATTAATCCGTCACAAAATGTAGTGTCATTCTAACTCTACATAGTCTATCAATAATTAGCAATATACCTACATGCAATTAATATATAGATTTGATTACATTTTAAGATAAACAGGGTATGTCGTTGCAAGGGGGACTGCTGCTATTTGTGGGATGGAACTATCCAGAATTTTCTAGATGATTTTGTGTCGGCCATGCCAAGCAAATTATCACTAACGATGAGCTCAATAATACTACTAGACTGCAAAACCTTAGTCACCGTTTGTAGGGCTGCAATACAATACAAAGTATTCTTTATTGAACACCAAGACAATACAATACAGGCAGTACAAATTTTCGAAGGCACTACTGAGAACTAGAGGGACTAAAGGGACTAGAAGACTATGTAATAGAGAACAAGTTAAAAAAAAGTTTAAAATCCCCATATAAAAGAAGTAATTTAAATCTGTATTATATTTAGCGCGTGTAATCTCGCGCTTTTATCTGTCTACACCTTTATACACCGAGGTTTAATTTTTCGTTGGTTACTAAGTGTGATCTTTGAATGCTCAGTAGTTGTTATTAATGAAGGTCCTTCAGCGGGTGTGACCTTACTTTGGGAAAAGTGTACCCGTCACTGGGTAACAAAGAACTAACATCACTATTTTTCTGCCTTCCGTTATAGGTATTCACTGCCGGTGGTCGAGTGGTTGCAAAGGCGACTGCCGATCGGGAGGTACTGGTTTCCAATCCTGAGTCGGATACTATGGGATTTTTTAAATTTAGAATTTCCAATAGTGACTCAGAGTCTGGATTTGTGCTCTGGGTATGGCAATAGGCTCACCGCCTATTCCATAGGACATAAACGTAACTGGTGAAATGTGGGAGTGTACTAAACTTCTTTGCCTACCCTTGCTGAGATTACGTGCGTGACGGTACGTTTAGGTTTTATTCAAATTTAAGTACTTATTACATATATTTTTATAATTATTTTTAGCCATCACTGCGCTCAGAAGCAAAAACCAGGTAGAGTTTTGGATATTATAACACTCTTTTAATAGTGACATCTACATTTTGCATGAATACTAATTTCGGTACTTAATATTTACTAGTTTTATGTATATATAAGAGATGGCGCTGTTTTATTAAATCAGTTAAAAGAGTGTTTTGTAGACTAGGTACCTACGAAGTCTATAAAGTGCTTATATTTTATCAATAGCGTCAAAAATGTCAATATTTTTTTCCCTTATACTTAAATCTCCTGGGATGCAAAATATCATGCTTGCAAAATTCTTCGGGTATTTTTAAGCAGTTTTCGATATGTAACCCCATAGGTCAATGCATTAAACTGGAGTGATTTGGGATAATAATTAGAATAGTAGGTACTTTAACGTAATATCCAAGAGATATAACCATTTTTTTCAACAATCGCTGTTTTCAAAGCACCTCAGAGAGGTACCTAAATAAATTGAACTCAGTCAGGTATTTTAAAAATAAGACCATTAAAAATTAATCTATACTTTATTTAGGCGTTTCAGCATTACATAGAATCATCTAGAATTAGTAATTGTTAATAGTTCCAGATTATCGGAATAATAGAAGAAAATATAATTAATTATGTGTATAATATAATCAGCTAAATTATTGTCATATTTATTATTGTCGTACATTTGTTTTGTTAAAAAATCTACAAACAATTTGAGATATATTGGTTCATATTTTAATTTGCTTGATGATCATAATGGATTAATTGACATATTTACGTTGATTAATGAAAACTAGAAAACTTTAGAAAAATCTGCGTATAGATAATAAATTATAATAATACAAGTAGGTACGTAAACCAGTAACGGTTAAGAAACTGCTGAAGTGTATTTTATTTTTTAAATCAGCCAATAATAAAATGGGGTAATTTACATTTCGATCATGAATAATAAGGTTTTTTTTTATATTTAAGCGAGACGAAATACTTAGTAAAGAGCTGTGTATCTGTTAATTACGAACATAATAACATTAATTAACATATTATGATACAACTGATAATTTACACATAAATATAAAATGATCAATAAACTAGCGCATACAGTTCATTTATTTTCATCGATGCTTTTCCAAGACCGACTTTCAACAATGAGCACTCGTCTCTTTTCAGGAAAGTCTTAAGAAATTATCTAATACAATGATAAATTTAATGAAGGGAACAATTATTGGTAATAAATTATTACATTCCGCTTTTAATCAATTCATTCAATTCATTCTTGCTTTCAGAAAAGGGACGAGCACGTAAGCCCCGCAAAATTCATCTTAGAGATGACTGTATGGCGGCCTCCTACTCAATAGACCATAACATATGAAAATTTTGATTTAATGGACAATCCCTAAAAAAGCAGATTAAAACACAAACCAAGGAACTCCATACATTAAATTACAACTGAAAATTCGTTGAGAATATCAGTAGAACATCGTCTATTTAACATATACATATTCATAGTGATTAATTCTTTGTACAATCTAGTCTTTTAAGGATACACTAAGCTAATTAAAGCTTCTATGTTAATTAGAGTCTAATTATTTAGTTTCCACAACTAATTTATTAAGGTATCGGCAAAGAGAACCATTGAAATAAACATAATACAATCTTCGACATTTGGCGGATTTAAAATATTATTGTGGATATCACAGTCGTACTAGTAGCGCCATCTAGTTATTTGCCAATTTGGTCCATAGAGTAGTAGCTTTTTTATATAATATGGCAAACACGACGATGTAAGTACCAATTTACTGAGCCAGAGTTGTTATGTTTCGTTATTCGTATGATTTTCTTTGCCTATACCTTTTTGTAATCCTCATGCATTACTTTAGCATAAATATTTATAGACCAATAATATGTAAACATCTAATAAACTTTACGCAAAAATCAACATCGATAAATATCGTAACATTATTAATCGCCAAACCATTTCATTAAAACACAAAATAACACATAGTATTACAAATAGTGTATAAATTAATTTTAAAATATTTCAATTGCAATAAGAATATACAAATAGCAAACATATTTTTCACGTAACACTATTTTTCATACTATTTCGAAATATAGACTTGTGTAAACAAGAACACGTTAAAATATTTTATATTTTCACAACACACACATAAGATTGCAGATAACAATTTTATTTTGTATAAGATACTGGCATAATTAGCCGATCCGCGCTGGAAGTTATTTAAAACATATATTGAAATATGCTACTATGACACGTATTATCTTTAATAAAAAGAAAACTTCAAGGAAATTCGCAAAAAGCCGAATTATATGGCATTCTGCGGACTTCTTCCGCTCAGCGCCACACAAATGTAAATAACTTGATTCTGATTCAATTACGCTTACATTGATTCTGATTCTATCACGTCTACATGCGTGCATACATTACAACATGATCGGATAACTGTTGAAAAGAGATTAAAATATATATATAGTTATTAAAATTTCTATAATAAAAAATAATTTTAAAGTTAAGATTTGTGGCACTTTCGACAGCATAACCAATTAAATACTAACACGTAAAATTTTGCTACTTAATATCTGTCAAATTATATGTATAATAAGTAAACTAGTACATTTTCGGATTTATATATTATATGAGAAAACCCTCTTGAACATTAATGTATTTTTATCCGGTGTACCTACAGCTACGCAAGCCTCAATAAAATTCTAAAAATTATTAAGCAAATTTAGGAATAAACTTACGGATAGGCGTTACTATTTAAGATTCGAATAAGTATAATACTTCTTTATTATAAAAATCTAGAAAATGTATAAATTCACAACCTATTAATTTGTCTATGTTATTTTAGTATCTGTGAAGTTGTGTGAATTTAATTTTGGTACATTTAATTTTATCATAGATCTAAAAGCGAATTATTCTACTGCTAGTAAGATTAATATGTATACCTATTTCAGGGTTTTAGGCCTTCTAATGTAAAGTGTATAATATTTACAATAAATAACATTCGATGCAAAAAAATTCGCAATCGGATTGAGAATAAGAGTAACTACAAATAACGCTTAAGGCTACACACGTCCACACCAGCTGTCCGTCATAGGACATAAGGCTTTACGAAGGCCCCAGATATCAAGCGGTTCTAGCAACCAAGATATTTCTTTATCAAATCTGAAGTAAATCCGCAGCTTTGCTTAATATTCGTGAAATATGGATTGCTCTCTATATGAATTGGATTGTTATGTACAAAAGGATGCGTGTAACACGAGAAACACACGAGTATAGCCGTGATTCGTAGGCGTGTTCATGCGCTTTCGTTTAATTTATAATTAAAATATGCAGGTAACAGTTAAATGTACTCACTGAGTAGGTAATGTGTATGAGATCATGAAGCTGTGCTTACTCTCTCCGCGCTTAGGCTTATTCGGTCGTAAAAGTCAATTATGAACATAAATTTACGGAAGCTCGCTCTGTCTCTGTTCACAGCCACACGTAGAGTGGAACTTTGGTAGTTTTAAATAAAATGTACAGTTAACATCGATATACAGAAGGACTGCAGATCAATTAGTAACAGAAGTCTCAGTTGAAACAGACCTTATAATATTTTAGTACCAAATAGACTTCCTTATAAATCATATGTATATTCCTCGCGCCCCAGATATCGCAACCTGCCCGAATTCGGACAGCTAGTGGGATATGTCATTGTCATTTAAAGCTTGTACAAAAGCTTAGTTGGAAAATACAAATTTCATACATTCACGTTTTACTCGTTCATATTGACACTTTACACATCTCTCTCAGTTCTCACTACTCTTCTCATCCGTATAATACAACGGTATACGATTATATCAATTTCAATGACCGAACAGGCTTCAGTGGCAGGCATAAGCTATTAAAGGCAACCGACTATTTTTTGGACACTTGTTTTGTTTTTCATATTTAAAACGATCACACAGTCAATGTAGTATATTAAAAAAACTGGATTCTGCTAAAATTCTAATTGTTGTTTTGCAGACTATGAATATTTCCCTTAAAAAAAAATCTATCAATAAAATGTTTGTGAAAGGCAAAAGCATTAAAAGAATAATTTTTAATTCTTCAATAAACCGTTAGCGTGGGGAATGTCACGTGCAATCGTCTTAAATAAAAAAAAAAATTGACAAACATCCCTAAGCTTCCTAATAATATTAATTATTTGCTATTTATTTACATCACAACCACAAAATATAACTTAGATGAGCAATTTTATTGTTTATTATTATATTTGATATTTTTAGTAAATCGGAATAAAAACAAGTGTTAAACATTGTTTGTGGAAGATACTCGTTATAATTTCACTTCGACTAATATATTTTGACTACATGTAAAAACAAAACAATATTTCGGATATTGCAATGTAAATCATAGCAGTATTTATAACAGAGTAAAAGTCTTGGTACAAATGGTGAACAAAATATTGGTTGTTGGGACCTTTAGAAGTGCTTTACTAAAATTTGGTCAAAATATCAGGAGTTAAAGTTAAACAAATTATCAATGATGAATTTAACGCTCAGATAAATGAATATTTTGTGGTTGAACTAACGTGCTAATAAATGTAAGTTTTACGCTAACACAATTTCCATCTATATTTTTATTACGTAGTTGCTAATAAATTAATCATTGATCCCTAAATCATCATAGTCTACATACATTTGGCAATCATCGAACACTATATACGTGCAAGTTAATAAATCACGTACATAGCCCTCTCATAGCAAATACATGCTAATTAAATATAATTAACAGCAAATATGTCCGATGACGGAAAAACATTTAGAATTTTTTAAAGCTTACGATATCAACGAAAAATTTTTAACACACATCATAAAATGACATTTGCATTAATTTTATTAGCATTTTCGGTCTTAATTAATGTACGTATAAAAGACGAAAGGAATTAAACGAGGATTTATATAAATAGGTAATATTGTATATACAAGAACTTATGAATGTAATTGAGCTAGGTATATTTTAGGTCAAATCAATTTATATATCAAAGAAAGCTAAGGATTTTCTACATTTGCATATAATAAATGTCTGTCTATTGTCTACTAAAATAAGATTTACAATGCAACATTTTTCTTCTAACTTATTAAGTACGTGGCATATTTATTGTCGATTATAATAAAAATAATTACGCGGATTTCATTGAACTGTAGCAATTTACCTCATTAATAATAAACTTGCTAATACAATTACTTATTATTAATTGTTATTTATTATTTGTTAATTGCTGTTCTGTTTTAAATACTTGTTTTAAATACTTGCTGTTCTGTTTTAAATACTTTTAAATACTTAGTAATTGAATAAATTTGTTTAGTGATAAAACAACGCCTTCGTAAAATCCGCATTCATAGATACTCAATGTTAAACGAAATCCGCGTAATTGGATTATCCTTAAATGTATAATACGCTTATCTAAACCTTTAGGAATACTCTTATTGTCTTAGTATTATTGTCATATTTAATAAGAAAGCTCATTATAGTTAAATAGGTAAGTAGTCCCATTATGTTTAATGAATGTCTATAAATATGATGGTCATGCGTATGTGTGTTTGTGTGTCACTTTTGGAAGTACCTACATAATAATTAGGTATAAGTCTAATACAACATTGTTATAAAAGTTTAGGGTTTTAATTGAGATGTTTTTTAATTAAATATTTATAAATGGTCTTAAGTGTGGTTAACAGAATATACATACTCTTTCTGATATTTATGTTTTATTATTTTGATTAAAAAGTGACAACATTACTGATAGATGTTTAAAATTAGTACTTTTTTATTTAGTATAAGTATATTCAATTTTCAACAAGATTTTGGGTAAAATAAACAATACAAGAATTTCACCAACCTATCGCAGTAATAATTGAAAGGTTGATTACTCACTAACCACGAATATTCAGTTGCTTAGATATAATTACACTGTTCAATTTAATGACTTGGAGAGCTTCACTGTTCTGCCTATCCTTTCGGAGAATACAGGCGTTGTGTCATGTTATGTTTAGTTTGCTGACCATAGCGATATATTTCATAATATGTAAAACTTAAACGAAAATAATGTTATTAAAAATAAATTAAATTAAACTACACAATTATTTTTTTCTTACACGCTGAAACTGATACTTCTTAAAAGTTAAATCAGATGAATACATTCCAAGCGTAACCGTAATTTTATTACGTTATTTAAATATTAGTTTAATTGATGTTTCTATATCGTTTGAAGATTTTTTATTTCATCTTTACGCCTTTACCCTCGAAGAATATGGTCATTTTCATATTTACGTATTCTTGTGATCCAACAGATTTTATTGATGTGTTCTATGATATAATTTAAAGATTCAAATGTGCGAAACTTGATTCATCAATCATAATACGATAAATAATTAATTTATGACATATGATTTTATTGTGTACAATTGGATATCCGGACGAAGTGAAGAAAAACAATAATGACTAGAGAAAGTGATCATTTCGTTGTAATCTACTGTTTGAAACATTTTTCTTAATTGTACATAATTTAGCTGATATAAAATAAAACTACACGCCGTATCTATGGTTAATGAATAGATTGGTGAAATACAAATAGAGGTTAAAAGATCTATTAAAGAATAAAGATATGAGAAGGGATATGCATACGAATATTATATTTATATTACGAGTACAATTAAATTACCACGTCAATATAATATGTGGTTTTGATTATATTTTAAAAGTGTAATAAGCACAGCCATCTAGTCGCGATGGATTCGATAAATATGTTCCTGCCTATAAATATGGCCTGGTCTGCGTGCGTCTGACCCGAGGGGTTTCACGGAATCGACGCGAAGTTTGAGGTAACATTGTAACGTTTCTCGACTGCATTCCTTCGAGGTCCCAAATTGTGTTTGTTATTCCCATTGTATATTAACATTGAAGTGAATAGCTTTTGACGAAATCGTGATTTTTATTCCATTGTAAATAGGAATATATTCCTAGATAAATGTGAATATTGTTTGGATAAATCGGTTTAGTTGGCTCTCTATAGCCTTGTACGTCCATGTCTCTAATTCCCGGCGTATAGTACCAAGGACTCTTCAAAGAGAAGAGATGTGAATCCTCTCGGCATGCGTGGTCCATTTTAGTATGCGTCGACGTGTACACGTGGCGGCTAAATACTAGCCTGTTATGTACTAAAAACGGCACGATAAAAAGAGAGAGACGGGTGGTGAAAAAAACTGCTTTGTAAAGGTGTTATTTTCACCATCTCGGGTAAGTTAATTCATGTTTCCAGTACAATGAAATACAGTCGATTTAAGATGCTGCGTCCCATATATCGCGTTACATTGTATAGTTTTAATTTTATATTTACTTGGAAATATTTTACGTTTCACAATCAAATAAGACTCAGTCTACATTACATTCACCGAATTCATATTTTTTTCACACGTCTAACAGTAACTCTACAATTTCTGACCTCGAAATAATAACGACTTTTAAACATAATATGTATTACGACTATTGATATACAGAAATTAAAAAGTTAAGCGATTTTCATAATAATAAGTTATTCAGTTTCCTATAAGTCTCCACTTTAGCTCATTTAGATAAACATAACACTTTAAATGTTAGTGAATCATACAAATATTATCATGTTCAAAATAATCCTTTTTCTCTTAGAATAATGTTTTTAAATATTAAAAGATAAAACTCACAATGGTTTCGAAGTAAAACTCACACAGAAGAAAAATATATGCAGCTATCACACTTTTTTACTACTGCAATCTATGCAACTCTCTCTTATAACTAACAATTACAGATCACTTCCTCATTTCTAATCGGTACCTACTCATGGATCTAGGTTTCCAAGTAAATACAACATTATTATCTTGATTCTTTATCTTTTAGGGGATAGACTTTGCACATAATTTGGGTCCATTTCATCTAAATCTCTGCCTTTTGTTTCTGGTACGAAACAAACTACGAAGCAAAGACCTCCGACGCTTATAGATGCATACAGCCAGAATGCTCCATGCAGGCCTAGCGCTTGCTGGAAGTCTACAAACGTTTTTACTCCGACAAAAGCGCAAAGGTAACTAAAAGCAGTTGCCATCGCGCTTCCAAACGCTCTATACTCTAGAGGGAAAAGCTCGCCAATTAAAAGCCAGGATATAGGACTCATACCCAAAGAAAATGCTATCGTGAAAACTAGCACACACAGTAAAGGTATCCAATCGTTCTGACCAACTGTCTGATGGAACATCACGTTCTGAATCCTCTGGTTCCTGTGAACTTCTTCGTAGTATGCGTAACTACCGAAACCGGCTAGAGCCATCGACATTAGCACTGAACTGACAATCAGAAGTGGAAGACGACCGACCGTGTCGATCAAAAGACCGGATAAACAGGAAGCGAGTAATTGAACGAAGGAGACAGCAATCGCAGCGCCATGAGGATTCATTCCACCGAAAGTTTTCCGAAAAATTGGCACTGCGTAGAAAGAAAATGCATGTGCTCCAGAGAACCTTTGAAACATCATCAGACCGCATGTAACCAGAATCGGTCCGAGCAGTCTATTAGCCGTTCTGACATCTAAAGAATTAATAAATTGGCTGCTAGACATTTGGCTTTGCCGTTGGCTGAAGTTTTTACTGGCTAGGACATTTGTTCTAATCGTTGCTAGTTCCTGCGCGACATCAGAGTTCGGGCCTCGTAGCCAGAGAAGGCTTTTATAGGCTTCTTCATCCTTTCCGATCAGCACGAGGTAGCTCGGCGTTTCCGGTATATAGAGTACGGTGCAGAAGAGAAGTAATGGAGCAGCAGATATGCAAAGCGCCAGTTGCTGCCAGTCCAGGTAAGCGCCGATGGTGAAGCTGAAGAGTACGCCGAGATGGCCCACTATCTTCAAGACCGCGCTCAAACATCCACGTATATCCGGCACCGATATTTCACTGATGTAAACCTGAAATTGATAACACAGTTACATTTTTAATTGGAATTATTTTTTCACAAATAATATAATCGATATATCATCAGCCTGTTTTAGTTCACTGCTGGACATAAGTCTACCTAATAGAGGTTCCGCATAAATAATACACGAGATGTCAAAGTGTATAATCAATATTTTCTTTGAAAATATAAAATAGACATCCATCACCAAATACAATCTAGGATTGAATAGTCAATGTAATCTCCAATCGAATGCGACGCCCACTTAACATTGAATACTTAGGGTATACTCAGAAGTCGAAGTATTATTATTATTTTTATGATTTTGATGTTCCTTTGTCTTATTAATCAGATAGAAACACGAAATTGTATCCTTATAATTAATATCTTATTCATATTTATCAGCTAAATGTTAAACTTTTATTTTTGTTATCTCTCCCCTCGACTCTCTTTCATCTTCTTAAACGATACCGCAGGACACCAATATTGTATCAACGCCGGCACACATCTACTTTAACTTTCTACATTAAACTTCGTAAATAAATTAATTTTTCACAAAACCTGTTAAAAGTTTTCAGTAACTTAGCATAGCTTTATAAAAGAAGTTAAATTTTTATAACAAGTTATCAAATTTTATCATAATTTATATGGCTATTATAATTTTGATATTGAATATCATTTCAGAGTATAGTTTATCAGTCCTGCGTTTGCCGTAACATAGATTCTGTCTACTTTGGGATCAGACTGCCGTGTGTGGGAAAGTCCTAAGACAATAATAATTATTATTAGAAAGCATAAGCATACAGCGTGTAAATGGTTTTTACATTAGTATACACTCAGTTTATTTTGGTGATGTTGAAATTAAATTCAATGATTATATTTAATTATTTCATAGATACATGTTATACATACATACATACATACTTATAGTTTGATTATTTATAAGTAGTTATACGCCTTAAACTTATAAATAAGATCTTTATACTAATGTGTCTTAGAGTAATTTAGATCTGCGACACATTAAGGTATTAACTAGTTGACGTCCTCGCGTCCAGTATGAAAATACCCTAACTAAGGCATTCGTCAAAGTTGAGCAAAGTTCGGCGCAATCAATTATGTGTAGGGTGAGTAGATGCGAACAATCTCAGGGACCGTCCTGAATTCACAATTATGTTTAATGTCCTCGTAACTTCGTTTTCCACTTTATTAATTTTAGCGACGAGTTCTGTCTATGAATAAATAAACCACTGTGTGTACTTAAGTTATGAAATATTAAATAAAGTTATGAAATACTAAATATAGATGCCATTGTAATTAAGACGTCTCAGTAAAAGGAAAATGTCTCCGTCTTTCAAATAAACGCAGGCGTAAGCCAAGCCAGTTGTCTTAAGATAAGGACTGGATGGTGGCTGGCTGTATCCAATACCTTGATTCTATCTGCCGCGAAAATGACGAATTCTGGACTTATTTTGGATATCTTTATGAATGTGCGTTGTAATTGTCAGGTAACAAATATACATATTTTTGTTTCAAAATATGTTTCAAGCTTACAAAGCTGTGCAAAAATGAAGTATTTTTTAACATTCATAGGAGAAAAGTCTTATAACCATCTGTTTATTCTAGAGCTTACTTCCTACGTGAGTGAGATACAAGATAGCTCTATTTCGCTTATACAACCTTTATTATAATAACAAACAGTATTTTGCCATTACACTAAAATAACAATCTGTATTTTGCCACCCACGCTTTCGACCATGCATACTCTGCCGCGATTATGAGTTCGACATTCACCCAAATGTTATGTGTAATATAGTATGACAAATTTTCTTTTCTGTGATAGTGTATTCTGTGTTCGGTTATACAATTATCTACATAAGTGAGTAGTAAAAAGACTTTATAGCTTACACGATTGACGATAGTCCTCGCTCTACTCAAACGCCTACATGTAAGTCATGGATATTGTTATTAACTATTTTAATTGGTTGCAGTTGCATATATGCTGACGATTGTCTTTTTTATTAAAAAGTTTAATCCACATGATAGCATTGTGTCCTGTCGCTAATAGGATGGCAGAAGAATATAATATTGTTACGAAAAGAGAGTCCCGCAGAAAGCGAAGGGAAAGTAATAATAAAATCAAGTTGGTTTATCCCTTGCGCTAATTAATGGTAGTAATAAAATGTTTTATAATAAATTGTTGGAAGTCATTTCTTAATCATGTACAAGATATACATAAATTCATAATCTTGAATACACATCTGATATCCCTCTAGAGATATTGCGTACATCGGTTTATTATACACGTGTACCTATTATAGATAAGTTATAAAAAAACCATTAGAATAATTAGCCGACGTGAAAAGAACAAAAACAAATAGGTTCGAGTATTGCGTTTGAATTGTAACATTTAAAAAGAGAATAGCGTAAATATTCAGTACAATAAAAATACAGGAGCAGTTATTATCTGTACAGGGAATTGAAACACAGAGGTCTGAAACAAAAGGTTTGTCTATTATATCTGTACCTGGGGAGAGACGAGCAAACAAAAAGAACACGAACAATGTCCTGTTCTGAGCTTAAATAATGTGCATTGTAGTAATTCCCGTTGTGAAGTGGTTTGGACCACCGTTCTTGTTCTACTACCGGCTGCTAGGCACCATGGTGATGGAAGTTGTAATAAGCAATTGGAAGTATTCGAAGCATTACGGTATTGTATAAATATGTTACTGTTTTATAATACCGTGTTACATTTACGAGTAGGTATATATTTTTTAACTGATAATAGCTTTGTGGTTTACTTTACTTCGGGAGAGCAAGAGATTAGACAGCGAAAAGTGGAAACTGATCTTGGGTGGATTCAATTCAGTGACGTGCTACTAGAGATTCGGACCGACGGAATGATGATAAAGAAAGTGTTATTTGAGGTTGGAAACCATCATTAGCATTCCTTTTTTTCACTAAACACGAGTCAAGTCAGTCGTCAAGTTTTTTTCGCTGTATTTATAACGTTCAATATATGTACATAGATATTTTCTCGATCGCTGCCTATACCACAAGTTCCTTATTAATAAATCTGGGAAACTCTTATTCCGTATTGTTTAGTAATTGTATTTACTTACACATACATTTTAAAACTGACTTTAATGTTAATGCCGTAGGGTTGAAATTTATACGCTTCGTCTGCAGCTCTAGCTTGAAGATGATAATTGTTTTGCATATTTATTGTACTGTCTGGTGATTTATTAAATAAGCGCTTACTGGGCGTTTTATTACGGTTGTTTTGTTTTGGGGAAATGCTTATAATGTAATCGTCTCACAATTATAATCAAATTATGCATTAACCTTACCTATTCTACGTATATGTATATATATACATACTTATATCTTTGCTTGGTTTTAGGTATTATGGCATATTCAGTCATGTCTGTCCATTTTGTTTCATTAAAAAGTTTAAATATTCTTTAATAATGTCTAGTTGTTGTATCACAAACGTAACATCACGCCTGTTTATCCCCGAAAGGGTAGGCAGAGGAGTGTAGTACTCTCACGTTTCATCGGTTATGTTTACGTCCCATGGAATAGGTGCTGAGCCATACACCGGACGCAGATCCAGACTGCGAGTCACTACTAGAAATTCGAAAATCCAACAATACCCGACCCGGGATATGAATCCAGGACCTCCAGATCGGCAGTCGCGCTTGGAGGCAGTCTATATCACAAACATTGATGATTATATTTAACCCATTAACACTTAACTGTCAAATCCCCAAAACACGGTTTCTAATTTTGTAAGTATTCACATGAGCGATAAGTTGTGTAACACTAATGTTGTAAGTACATTTTTCAAAAAATATCGTTTCATTTCTCTTTCGTAACTTGAATCAGCATACCTATACGACTCAACATTATTTGGATAACTCTGAAGAATAATGTTCCATTAAAAGTAACTTTATAGAATTCCCGCGATTTGTACCAGCGGTGGTCAAAATAATTGCTTTTGTTCGACAACTGGGCGCCGCTTTCGTAACTCAACTTCAAATAAGGCTCGAGTCAAAACTGATGCAAATTCTGAAACGCGTTTGTTTCTCCTTTCACTCGTTTTTCAGTGCAAGTCAACAACTATGTGTCGTAGTTATGTTTATTACAAATCCTCTTATCGCCCCACTGTTAGGCACGGGATTGCTCTCAGAATTAAACTGGTACCGATTTAGATAATTTTGTACCCTCTGATTAAGACAGTGTAAGACAGAGTGTGGTATGAAAAGTGATCCCAAACAGTCTTTCTTACCTGCGACAGCATGGTGAGAATAGAGCAACAGAAACCACCAAGAAACGCTGTGATGCACATCATTCTCACGGATGTAGCTAAGACTGTCAGAAGCCAGGAGATGCTGCAGGGAGCTGCAGCCAACGACAACACTCGTCGCCGCCCATGCCGCATAGCAGCACCTCCTGCCATACCGCCAAAAAGGGCTCCTGGAAAATTAGAAGTTAGCACATGAGGAACTCAATAAAGAATTTTATAAGATATAGGATTCATGTCAACCGAGCTTTTTAAGACCTTTTTTAGGTTGAACTTTACGCTCATTAAACCCCTTATGCCTGTAAACGTAAACGTAACATCACGCCTGTAATCCCCGAAGGGGTAGGCATAGGTGTGTGGAAGACTCCCACGTTTCACCAGTTACGTTTAAGTCATGGAATAGGTGGTGGGCCTATTGCCATACATCGGGCATAATCATAATCATAATTTAAGTAAGACCTTAAGTAGGAGAGGGAGTAATTACAGTAAGGTAATACATACATGTATAAGTTGTTTTAACGACCTCTTTAATGCTATCGTAAAAGGGTATCATAAAATCCCGCCTTTATTTACTACTGTGTTAAATCACTGATGTAATCTAATCAGGTGCTCTTGTAAATATAAGTATTTGTATTTAAAGTCTCACGCTTCCTCCACAGACTGTTCTCCCTGCGTACTATGTAAGGAATTTTGCGTGAGGATATAATAACAAAAATAAAATACTACGAAACTATGTAAATTTGAGTCGAAACAGTAGCAACACAGTCATGCATGGGTCGAACGTGATCTACGTTGCTCAACTAGATCTCTTGCCGACCGCCTGGCCAGTCATTGAGCGGTTCGTTCTATCAATAAAATTGATGTTGGCGATCAACGAACGTTTATCGAGGAGCGCCTAATGGCCGCATGCCGTGACGCGCCGCGCCTGAAACCTTTTACGACTTTCAAATTGATGTTAAATACTTGCGTATTGTTGTGGAAGTTTTAAAAGCATTGTCGCCTGGCCCCTTAGTCCAGGGGTTAGTGAACTTGGTTCCTGATCCCAGAGGCGTTGGTTCGATCCTTACGCAGGATGAACATTTCCGTGCTGAGTACGAATATATGTTCAATAGCTGCGATTATAGGTAAAACACCATTTGACGAGGCCTATATCGAGCAGTGGGATTAGACATGCTTGCGATGTAAAATTACCAAGCAGTAACATGAAAAGTATATTAGTCGTACAACAATGCGACGTGGCAGTACAATTAATAAAAATAATTTGATGGAGTCGATCAATACATCAAATCCGGCTACATTTTGATCGCTGTCGTGACGAGTTGCCGGTAAAAAGTATTATTTCTTGGAAATTGATGGTTATTACTTTTTATTACTGTTAACTGTTTTATTGTTGTGATTGAGGGCGTTCTGGTCCTTTCTATAATGTTTCGACATTAATAAAGCTTATGGCTTTTGTGTTCCTAATTTCTTGGAAAGGTAAATTTAAAGGTAAATGGACAAATCAATTTGTTTTCAAATAACTGTGATTGTATATTAAAATATATAATTATAGTCTATCTTATATAATATTGAAATATACGAGTACTGGTATAAAATGTTGTATAATTCAATATAATAATAAAAAATAATGATTTACATTGAAGAAAAGTAAATCCTAATAAATAAATATTTGAGCATAGAGGTAAAACTAAAAAGTGTGCGTTGGCCGGAAATCGAACCCGGATCAACTGCTTGGAAGGCAACTATGCTGACCATTACACCACCAGCGCTGTGATATCATTATATGAAATTGTATATTAGTTAAATTATCTGTTTTATTACGATGTTGTTAGCAAGGAAATGAAAACTGACGGCAAGTATTTTATTCCATAAAATATATAAATATGCTTCCGCGTATAGAATATAAATCTGTTCAAACCATTCACTAAATTTTTGTACGTTAAAATAAAGTTATAAATTGAAAGTACGTAAACACCATTAATATCGTTATGTAAGGGAATAAACGATGCACCTGGATTTCGTTTTTACAACTAATAGTACTTTAAATAAAAATACAACCAACTTAACGCTCGTCGTATCAAAATAACATTCATAATAATTAAGCTAAAATCCTGTTCTACAGCATAGTAAGTATATTTTAAAATATTCAACTCTATAATTATTTATCCATTTTTTCTGGTGTCTGCAGTGTAGTGAGGAAAAATATATGTATATATATTGTCTACGATCTCCTTCAATTTGGGCAAGATTAAAGCAAATCTGACGTTAGAAATCAGTAATTTAGGTTGGTCAATTAATTATTTGCTGCTCTTATCGAGCAACAATATAAAGAGCTGAAAAACGGATAAAACTTACCAAGAAATGATAGAGAAGCGAGCCAAGAGGCTTGTTGGTCGGAAAGCTGGAAGTCACGTCTAGTGGCATTAGCTCCCGGTCCCTGCAGGGAGGCGATTGCAGGAGAACTGTACCCCTTCCCGAGGCCAGCTGAGAAGGGCGCCAGGGATACCGCTAGGGCAGCTAAAACCTGGAACAGAGGGTTGGTTATATAAATTGTTAGTATTGTCCCTCCCAATTTAATTGTCAGGAGGAACATCAGGCATATCTTCAGTATATCTTGTAACTTCAGATAGATTTTGATATTCGTCTTTACAACTAAATGCCATTATGGCTGTTAAAATATATATCTTTTTAACAAAATACAGAATATTAAAAAGAAAATTTTACTTCCATTTAAAACAGTGAAGTAATATCCGAGATACAGAATATTGGAAATATTTTTGAAACTTCTCCAGCGTTTTCTAAATATACATTTTTAACAAACACCTTTTACATTATCGCCCGACGCTCTCCTGCTATCTGTTTGCCGATCCATCGCTGTCTGAGCACGTACTGTACGTGACGGCGAATGTTTCGATTTTAAGCGAGCACCTTTACTTTGTTTGTCCCACCAGTGTTCTGGTAAATTGTTCTTTGGGAACAACGTTCTTATTAGCCGACCAAACCCTTTAGTTTTCGTCATTATTTCTGTACTCTTCGGCGTTAACTATTTTCATATTTTTAGAGATATATCATGTTATTTCTTGCACTGTTATTAAATTCTAATACATATTATGTTTTAATAAGCATATATTTATTTCCATAGATATTTTTGGGGGAATAGGAGAGGAGGAGTAATTTTTCATCGTCGGCTCGTCTTAGTCCACAGTACACACAGGCATTCCCTAATAAACGCCCATGCGCGCTGTTATGAGAAGTTTTATCCAAGAGCGTTTTGTTTTAAATATAATATAGCCGTACCTACATTGGGTCGAATCATTCATGAAACTTGGAATTCATCACAATGGACACTAGCCGATGGACTGAGCAATGTTTTGGATTCCAGTCGATAACCTAGACGTGTGATTGGCTTTATTGATTAGCTACTCGTATCTGTGGGAAATTTGTCTATTATAAATTATGTGTACATACGAGTACTATTGTACACGTGATACGAAGAATGTTAGCGTGAATCTCGACATATTCATATACTAATGAAGAACTCTTTTCTTCTACACACGATGAACTCATCCTAAACTAGGCAGAGCTTCTATTAAAGCAATCAGATGGTTCATAAACTACATATGTAATTAGATATAAATACATCATGGAGTTTTACTTTGAGAAAAGAAATACTTGGTTTTATCACACAAAACATGTCCCGGATGGAAATCAACACGATTCCCGGTTCGGTAGACAGGTTCACTAATCACTAACCTACAGGGCCAGAGTAATTGTAACTGAAAAATATAATAAAACTGTCTTCTATGCCACATTGCAGAATTATAAGGAGTATTGAATTTATCACCATTTTGGGTACGAAATGTTTTATTTCAATATCTTTTTCAATATTTCAATATACTTACAAGTTTTGTCTGTCCGATTTATGTGAACGCTTTTGGGATGGGTAAATATTGGCAGCGACTCGAGTATCAGATTTCGAGGAAAATGGAATTGCATTATGATGTTCCGATAACATTTTTATATTTTCAAAGCTGATAACAAATTATTTGAATAATTTATTAACGTATATTTTTTTATATTATTGTGCTTTTCTAATTTGAAACTTAGTAGTAACTCGGAGCCTGGATTTGTGCCCGGGATATGGCAACAGGGTCGCCCTAAATAATTGGTATTGGAGATCTTAAGAGAGTGAGTGTGAGACTACCCCTTACGTTCAAAATCCTCGCCAGTCAATTAAGGCATGAGATTTTTTTTTGGACTCAACAGAACGTGTAAAGTGTAAGCCAAACTGTTGCTACGTTACAAAAGAGGTAAATAAACAAATATTTAAAAACAAATCCTTATGTTTTACTTTAATGATAATTGCATAGGGGTTGCAAAATTAAAGTCCTCCGTGCCAAAATGAAGGCGAGATTAAAATCAGCTTTAACGGAGTTTTTTGAACTACGTAAACGAAGTAAGTTAAAAGGGTAGATTGCGAAGGCGGGCCCTTTTTGGATGTAACTTTTAAAGCGGGCACGGGACCGTTAAGTCGGGATAATGAGTCGTCGTACACACGCTGTTCTCGATGCACGAATTAAGGGATGTGGTATAATATACCTTATTACTTAGAATATTACATGTAGTATTTATTAATGTCAGCAAATACTAGTCGCTGATGTTATTTTACTTGAAAAGAATACGTCAAATATAATGGCTGCATCGTTATAAGATTATTTTAAAAATGTATGATTTGATGTAGACAAGAAGTTTATCTGTTTAAGAAACAGTGAAGGTGCCTGGTTTTGAGATCACGTGACCGAGGTGTTTTAATTTTTTTACAGCAACTTGCAAATCGAAAATTTGTACATATCCTCAAAATATTTGTCTTAGGTGAGAAAGCTGAACCCACGACACCCAACGCAGCAGTCAGGTTCACTAAGCCCTGGATCAATGGTGAAGTCAACATTTATATCACAGAAGTCTTAGATTTAATTAAAATAGATGTACATTTTAAAAACAAGCCTTAATCTGATGTAGCGTTATGTGTGTAGTCATTTGCAAATTAATGATGTCACTTCAATGAGTTTTGTAATCCGTGATACAATAGGTTGAGTCAGTTTCCCTGTTGTTAATTACATGTCCACATTTATGAGGAAATAAGAGCATACAGGTGAGCACAGTTTTGATTATCGCATCCATTCTACCCCCTATGTGGAGTTGGCGCGATTATCCAACTTCCCGATGACGTCAGCGTGGTAGGAAAACAACGGGGATCAAAGCGTAATGCCTTCATTATGTCAGAAGCGCACTCATAAGAGACGATTAGTCGTCAGCGCGGGTTGTGTCGTATCGCTAGTATTGTGGGATATATTTAAAGCCCTAGAGAGGCTGCCTAAAGCCTCTGCCTCATACCTATGACCTATACCTTATACCTTTGACAGTATTAAGGTTCTTATAAGATCTCCAAAATTTATGGGGTCATACATAACGCTTGAAATGCCGGTGTTAGTAAAAAGAATACATATTTGCTATACAAAGACAAACACGGATCAATGTTCAGACGAATAATAAAGTGAGGCGATAAAATGAAAATTGTGTTGTAGTAGCCTTTATTCAAATATATATCACGTTTCATTTATTTTATTGCTTTCGTTTCATTATTCTTTTTGTTTATTTTTAAAATTATTGTTGTTATAAGTGGAAATCAGCAAAAGTGTTTCACTATTTGACACTTCTTATTTGTTAAAAATTTAATTATATGTAGATATAACAGTCACAATGGTTATTGTAATTTTTACTACTGCCAGTTCGATTCAGAAAATATCTTAATTATCCTTTAATTGTGTTTAGGAAACTTTTCTTCAAAGAGGCACAACATTTTATGTAGTTGTTATAAATTATTTCTGAAGCTTGGCTCGCAAACTGCCGTGCAGCCAAAAATAACGATATACAATGTATAATAAATGGATGTACATATAAATGGATTTTTCAGCTCGACCACACAAACTGTTCACTACAATCATTATATTACAGCACGGACATGTCAAGTCTATTTGGTTCACTAATAAAGCTTCTTTATGCTACTTAGTATTTATTATGACACAAACTAAAATGCACCCTAATGCATACGACATAAAGATTAAAATGAATTGTACGTATATAGTAGAATAGGAAATAGGATTGATGTTTCCCTCTTTACACTGGATCTTATGTATTTTAATATAAGATAGTATTTCGTGTAACACGTCTGCAAATCTGTTATATCGTCCACACGATATTCTGTCTGCCTTCTGCTAAGTAGATATAAGCCTGCGGTAAGCTTGTAAGCAGATTTAAATCTAAACCAACATACTCGTCACGACATATACATACATTGGTTTTATATGCAAATTATTCTAATAAAATAAGGAATTGTTTGACGAAATAATGACAAAATAAAACGTGAATGTTGATGGATGCAGGCGCCGAGGGCCAGGACACACCTATCTCGACCATAAAGCGATAATAATAGTTTTATTATAATAAACAATTATGTTTCGGTGGCTTTATTAAATCACATATTAGCTTCATTCCGGTAAGTTTTACCGGTAAATCCGACTACTTTCCGAGCACCTCCTTCATGATCGTTCCTCTATCGCAGAAATAAGTAAATATTATCTATTAATTTAATGCTTCATATAGACACAAAACCGGTGATAGTAAATGACTTTGATTTATGCCAATCAATTGATGCCTCATTTGTTCATTGGTTCATTTGATTCAATTACACGAAACGATTTGATTCAAGCCGGTAACTGATTCATTGTTTGAATATCCGATCCGAGCCATCGCTCATTTCCGTTTCAACAACAATTTGCCATCGTAATTAATATTCCGTCGGTAACAGGCGAAATTAATCATTTTCTTCCCTCGTATTCAACAATAGATTTTTCCGAAAAAACAGTGGATGGCGAAAGAAAGTGAAAAGTGTCAATTAACATTTGGGAATAATTTTTTTGTGAAGGACTATTTAAAAAAAATACTCTTTTAGTTCAGTGTATATTTGAATTAAAGTTAGATATTGAAGTTGGAAAATATTGGCTTAAATCCTTTTATTATTTGCTCTGACGATATTTTGTGATCGCGTTTTAATACCGCTGTTGTGTTGTGGTGTACCTAAAGTAGACGTCATGGACAACAGCTTCAATTTGATCCTGAACAATTACGTTCGATTATTGCTACCTGTAGACAGATCAGTGATATGAAAATAGATATATAACGTGGCCAATGATAGAATGAGACATATAGTGAAAAAACAGAGATGAGAAGATGATGTGTACTATACATCGTCTTCGATAGCAAAGAAAATCCGACCCAGCGGGGATCGCAGAACACAAGGTTTTTAAGCATGAATTAGACAATAAAATATTTACACCGACTGAGCTTATCACTTTCATACTCGTACATCGTTTATCGTAATTCTAAGTTCAAAAACATAACACAAAATATTCTCTAGGTACCTATATGTATAAGCAGCTGTAAAGCGACTTTCGTCCAAACGCCGTTATGTTGTACGATCACGTAAACAATATTTTTGTATTAGCACAAATCCAATTTTGAACAAATAGAGCATGAAAATAATAGTAATTCGTTAATTTATAATCCATCATTATCAGACAGTAATAGGGCTGGAGGGTAAATATCTTCCGCTTCCATTCTTCCCCCGGCTCGTTTTAGAAAAAAGAAAACTTGTAGATAATAGAACAAAGAAGTAATTTCTTTTTCTGTTACGGATAACAAAGCCGCAGTTGAGTTTTACTGCCGAGGAGACTGGGGACCATCGTTTGTGGTTATTATATGTAGTAAAATCTTAGCATGAAAACAATTATGTTATAGAGTATTATTTTCATGGGCTTCGACATGTTTCGTACGTTATACTTATTTTATGTTATTCCGAGTGTCATTCAACGCGTGGATCTGGCTGGCACGTTCATGTAATTTTTCCGACTTAACTCGATAGCTTACCGGGGATCGCCGGTTCTATTCCTATCGGTTACATGTGTCTCTGTGACGAATGCAACTGTTGTGTCTAGGGGAAAAAAAACTACGTATGTGTGCTTTACATATACATACGTGTAAATTTTTAAGAGTTATAAGGTGATCCATCTAGTTTGAGTACAGTCTCTGTCTAGGTTGAGATCAGATGGCTGTGTGTGGAGATGTCTCAAGATATTTTTTGTCCAAAGATATCACTAGTCTAATGTTTTAGAAATATAAAAGGAAACTCCTTATGTCTTTAATTACTCTGACACATAATGTGCCATTATGATTAATTAGTAGTCCATACATCAAATAAAAAATTTAAAATCAAAACCGAACACAACAAAATAAACTATTCTTTTTAATATACCTTTTTTAATATACATACTTTTATATTTAGAATGCATTAAGATAGACAAAGATCGACATACATACATATAACAGCTGTAAGGTTACTGTGGAGTTTTTAGAGACCGTGAGAAGCCGGATTAGAAAGAAAAGATCAATTTAACGGTCAAACATAACAAAAGGCTGCAGTCAAGGCTCACTGCCAAGAGAGCGATTAAAAGACTGCGCAAACATAGCTGTTTTAAGGAAAAAAATGTGTTACGAGGAAAACACAGTGTACAAACGCTATAAGTTTATCTCACACGGCTTATTCTTAAGAAAAACTATGATTTTATTTTTTGAGAGTATTGGCAATTGGAATAAACGGCAAATCTTATCATCGTTCTCATTATCATCACCATTTATCTAAACAACACTATCTATGGTCATCAACATCATTAAAAAAATTAATAAATAATGTAATAATTTTCGAGCCTCATTCCACTGTTGGAATATGGGTCTCTTCTCATAATAAGAGGGCTAAGGCCATGGTCTGCCACGCTGAAAAAGCGGGGTTAAAAATGTATCGATGCACTATTGACACGAATCTTCTCTTTAAATAAAAATTTGATAAATATCATGTTATTGGATATTACATTACTAGAACTAAATATTTTTAACGTTTTGTCATTTTAAGTTTTGTTAAATATTTACTATCTCCGTTGTCGCCGGGAAAAATCTGCGTCTTCCCATATATCATCAGGATGTACGTACGTATATAGGCGTCGACCTAAACGAACGCCCTTGACCGTGGGTAGAGGTCCTTCAAGGGTACGTTTTTATGGGTTTCCAAGACTTTCAGCATAAAAGTGATTTACAATTATCTCATCATATTTTATCTTATTAATTTATTATTTGTACGTATTGAAGTTGGTATATATTATGAATTTATTTATTTATATTTCGTGATCATTTCATTGAATATAACAATTTTGGATCCATTTAACGTACAACACACATATGATATTACGAGCAATGATAATTAATTAATACCAACATTATGACTAATTAGTAGTTACGAAATAGACATCGGATTCTGATCGAAACCGTCTATTAAGCTTCACATAACGAATGAACGTTTGCTATAATTATTTGGCTACATATGTACATACATATTATGTACGTTCTTATTATAGGCTATATGAGATATACATACACGTAGAATATTCGTTCTTGTCATAGCGTGAAAATGGCAGAAAATCGCAATATTATTTCACCAATAACTTAAAAAATCAGTGTTTAATGGTTTTCAGAAAGCACCACCGTTAACGCCATACATGGTGATAGCAGGAAATGCTTAGATTATTTTATTATGATTTGTAATGTATGGGAGGAATTGACACTGAGAAATTAACCGTACGTTTTCAGGACTAATAATATATTTGATAATGATATTAGTTAGATATCTAGGTATTTGTTTGAAATTACATGACTGTTTTGTTGGCCGAATGGTTGCAAGTACGGCTGCTGATCGAGAGGTTCTGTATTCGATTCTCGGATCGGGTACCTATGTACTTTTCTAACTTGATTTTCTAGTAGAAACTACCAGTAGTTGCTGAGAGTGTGAACTTGTGCCTGGTGTGTGGCAACAGGCTCACCACCTATTCTATGGCGGGAAGTAAATTTAAGATGCGAAAGCTGGTAAGCTGTGGGTGTGTACTATATTCATCTGGCGACTGATTACAGGTGCGATATTACGTTTTTTTACGCGTGTACTTACTATGTTTGGTTAACATAAAGAGCATGCCATAAAATGAAATCTATATAAAATTTGATTATTGTCCTCATTACTAACTTTTTTATCGTTCCTCTGTAGGGATATATGGTCTACTCTCAAAAAAACTTTACACATAGAAGCATGCCTAAATTTAAACCCTGGACTCTTAGGGTGAAAACTGACTAGTTAACTACTGGACTACAACTGCTTACAAAAATTGCGTAGTCAAGGAATAAATATGTTAAAAAGTTATTGATTCGTATAGGTAACGTAAACATATAAATGTTAAAAAACTTGTGAGGCCTAAATGTTTAGATAAGATAAACGAGGCTAACCTGAGGCAAATGCCTGGATCTCCGCGGTGCCGGCGTCTCGCAGCCCGATAAGCATTTCCCGTTCGGAACTGCCTTCGGTATCTCTTCCTTCACTTCCGGCCTCAATATCGGGATATTATGTTTCTCGAAATACCCATTCTGTATCATCTGGTCCAACGAAACCTCCAATTCTCGAACCTCCACCACTTTTCTACCGCATACCGGATCGTCAACAACCATTTTCCTACAACCAGACACTTCTGAGAACTTCACATTTTTCTTCGGTTCTTCTCGCTTCGGTCTTTTATCCGTTTCTGGCGGATCCGTTGTCCAGTATCGAGCATTCTTTTCCGTTAAACGAAGTGGTTTACAAACAGCCACATTTTTAGGTTTGTCCAAATTTGTGACAGGCTTCGGTAAAGTGTTTAGATTTGAAGTGTATTTCCTCTCGTAAGTTTCACGTTGTTGTTTTAATTCGTTCTGTTCTTTTGTATATGTTTCATAAGACTCCCGCAGCTTTCGTTTTTCAGAATCGATTCTGAAGTCATAGTAATCTTTTTTATACCTTCGATAACTTCTATCTTCATTGTAATAGTATGTTCTGGGTAGGGAGTTGTATTTAGCGTCGTAGGACGTCGGTAAGTTTAAATATTCTGGTCTAATCGGTCTGAACAAGGATAGTCGACCTTGCGCTTCATCGAAATCCGAATAAATGTCTTCGTAAACGTAACCGTTTTTTCTTCTAGGTGGGTCATATCGTTCGAAGCGTTCCGAACGAAATCGATTGGGTTCTGATCGATTAGGGTCATATCGATCGGGTTGATGTCTTCGACGTCTGTCATACTCGTATTCGAGATCAGGTCGCCTGTCGTATAGCAGCTTTTCTCTGGATCCCGCCATTCTTGTATTATTAGCTTTTCTCCTGTAAAAGGTAAAATAGTATTTTAATGAGGGCCTTTTGGAATCCGAAGAATTGGAGGCATCTTTTGAATAACCTCTGTGAAATTGTAGGCGAGAATTTCATCTGGTTTTACGAGGGTAACGGACAGTATTTATTTGTTAGATGCCTGCTGAAATATTAAGTTGGGTTGCGGTGAGAAGCAATTTTTAAATTGAGGCTTATTCTCGACGTGAAATATGCTTCGCTTTTATACTTCCTTACAGCTCTTTTGACAAAGACCTTTATTCGTTTCGGATGTTCTTATAAAAGTAAATTTTGTTTAGGACATTTTAAATTGAAACACATTTATTTGATCAGATTGTTTACGAATGAACAATCGGTTATATTTTGATATTCTTTGTGAATGTTAAAGAATAAGATAAATTGACATTAGCTCGTTATTTATGCAAACACAATTTTGAGTACATAGTAGATTGAAACTGGATTATTTTAACTTACATTCATTATTATAGAAAGCCAAATGCTTTGTCAAAGTTTTAAGTTCGAAAGCACATTCCTACGCCTAGCAAAGCACCAAATATAATATCTTTAGTTGATAAGCAAAAGTTAAACAAGAATATTTTTTTCACATTCTTTAGCGGTAGTGAAAACCAAACTTGAGATTAGATATACAAGTCCAAGAGTAGTAGTGATTCAGTAACGCCAGGAGACTTGGATGATCATTTTCTATTACCATAACTAAAAAAGGTTTTACTGAGGATATGGTACGTATGGCAAAAAAGGACGTTGCAGGATAAGCAATATGTTTATTCATAAACCAACAAGTTTTATATTATAATAATGACCTGTCACTATGCATGTCAAAATATTTGACATGGACAGTGGAAGTTCCTGAATATCCATTTAGTAAAAGTTGAATGATATGATATGCATAAAATTATATAACTAGACGGACATGAAACATTTCCAACGTCTCTGAAACTATATAAATCGGTTAGGCTATTAACACACCAAGCGTTTATTTTGTGCACTTTATTATTTTCGTAATAACAAAAAACTGTGTGAACTTCGTTTCTTAATCTACGTGCAATTTACTTAGTAGACAGGTTAGATGTTTAACTATTAAAAATAAAACAGGTTCTTCAATCAATTTGAAATGATTAAATCCTTTTATTGACATATATATATAACCTAATAAAGATTATAATTACATATTTAGCAGTCTTTTTATCGATAGCTTCCCATGTGATTAATAAATAATCATTGTTTTTATCTCAATACCTAGAAATCCCATGCGGCAGAATAATGAAACTTTAACTGACATGTCAGCGTTTCAGACGAGATGTCATTGTTCTAAAAAAAATCCGGACACAAATGGGGACTCTGTGCGTGAACGGGAACTTTAATTTAGAATTTGACGTTTATAAAACGCGACGACATCTTGCCTCGTCTGTAACTGGCAACTCATATAATATTCCGATACGCTTGCAGCGCGGAAATCCGAGCTTCTAACTAATTGGATTCTATATGTAGATGTATGCAAACTGGATTTATTCATTTTATACGTGAACGGTGATACTGTATGGTATAAGTAGGTAATTGGAAAGTATTAAATAGCCTTGGAATAGTAATCGTAAGCTTTACTCAATCTAATAGTTTGCGATAATTTACCATTTGACTGCGTCGTTAGTCACGTAGTTGTAAGCGCGATTGTTGAGCAAGAGGTCCTGGATTCGATATCAATTTTGGATGGATAAGATAACTGGTGAACAGTGGGAATATTAAACTTCTATGCTTACTCCTTCGAATAAATACGAGCATGATGTTATGTTATTTAAATTAATAGTTAGTAACTGGTACGAGTTGACCCTTCTAGTAATTTTTTCAAATATATATGAAATGACACCCTTTTGTAGACTCTAGTATGTCTGTGGGGTAATGTGGGGTAGCAGTCAAGGAAACCTTTCCTTGTCTTAAAACCTAGTTCCTGAATGGTTACTGTTATTTTACTCTTTGGTTATACAGACTTAAAATCGTTTACAAAACTTAGCGGTCATACATTCACTAGTTGACCGCGCTCGCTCTTGCTCAATTCTATATAAAATTTTAGATCTGTCAACTCATCGTAGCTACGAGCGCTTCATGAATGTTAAAAGCAATTTTGATAGTCAGTAGAGCCTTTTGTAAAAGGCTCGCTCATATATTAATTTCATAACATTTTCTGTATCGTAGAATGTAATATGCTTTAATAATAACCCTCGCAAGGGTTGATATTAAATTGCACAACTATTTCGTAAGTGGCGAACTATTTTGCGGTATCCACCTACTTTTTGTTAAAAAATCCTGCTGGCTGTTATTTAACTTTTAATGAAGTTTCAGTTTTACGAACTACTGTTAAAATACTTTAAATGTTTGAGATATTCTTGACCATAATATTTTGTTTGTAAATATTCCATTGGTCACAGATCTGTATGAAAAATATCTACTGTAGCAGTTGATTTAAATTATGCTACCTACCTTGGAACGGTTGTTCTGCAGAGCATGAGTAATTAATTTACTCCGAAATAATTTTTTTTTAAACTTTTTTGTTGTTTATTAGTTGAGTTCAGTTTTATAATCAGTATTGAAATGGCAAAAAGGGTATTTAAATATTACTATTAAACTAGTTTATTGACCACATTAAAACTCTTACAATATATTATATATAATATGTAGATAAAATCATAAAATTTAATTAAAAACTGTTAAATTTTCCGTATAAGTTACTAAAGTATATTATTACATACGTTTGGAAATACGGCATACTTTAGAAAGTGTCGTAAAAGTGTCGGGCAACTTGACGAGCTGAAAATATAGTAAGTGAAACAAAACGCGGCTTGGCTGTGTTGTCGACGGCTGACGCGGTGCAGGGATGGGAGAGTTTCTTCAACCATGTATCGATATTTTATTATTAATAGTTCCGTAAATGCTTATGCGCATCGTAAAAGATAGAAAGACCTCGTATAGTTTTGAAACTATTCGGGCTATCTCGAAAAACATACGCGAGTTAAGCAGGTATATATATAATCAACGTATCGATACATATAGCACTAAATATTTGTTTGATAATTATAATTATTATTTCGACTTAGGTAACATTCGACCAACCATCAGGAAAGGAACCTCAAAAATTATTACAGAAATCAATAAAATTTGAATTCAAATGTATGATGTGACACGAATCATCATCATCATCAGCCTGTAGCTGTCCACTGCTGAACATAGGCCTACCCCAGAGCGTGCCACGCTGCTCGTGACACGAATAAATTTACTTTATTACAAGTATTAATTAAATTAATTAATTATTCAGCTGGTGTGCTCATAACAAAACAATTTAAAAAGAAAATAAATCGAAATAATCAAACCTGCAATCCAGCAACTTCCAAATGTATGTACAATAGAAGCTCGCTATTGTTAGATGTACCGATTAAAAGTTATGCTCGTACACACATTGTTACATGTGTATATACATAACATCTGCTAGTTGATTTTCGTTCAGAATATTTTTGAGCTATTCATATCTGTACAAAGACTTGAAATATCAATTATTATAATATGACCTTCAACAGCTTTTTAATTTCTCGCGTTGTTGTTATATTCATGATTATATATTTACTGGCTTAACTCAGGTACGTTTTTCGGGATGGCCCGACTAGTTTCGGACATGTACGAGGTCCTTCCTCATGAGCTCCCGCCGTTTGCAGCGAGGTCGCGATAGAGACTATCGTTATATTACCTTCATGATCATCAGAAGTATATCTTTAATACATGTGTGTCTTACATATCCACACACGGCTTATTAGTTGCAATAAACTAATTATTATTATAGTTAATTTTGTTGTATTATTATAGTTAGTTTTGTCATATTATATTAATTAATAATAATAATTATTATGATAACGACACGGTTGGTATACTACATACAGAAATATATGTATACCTATTCAGATGTTTCTTTTTTAAACCCTAATACAATATGAATACTTGCGTTCAGGGCAGAAATATTTGTTCTGGTCGGGAATCCAATCTACTACCCCTGGATCGGGAGTCAGGTTAACAAACCACTTGACCACCGGGCCCGTCAATAATCAGAAACTGTCTCGTTGATTCAGTGGTTATAAGCGCAAATACTGGGCAAGAAGTCCGAACTCCGAGTCGAATCAAGTATTATTGGGTCTCTCTAGCTTGTAATTTCTAGTAGTAAGCACGGAGTCTCAAACTGAGGTTGACGTATGGCAGTACGCTCACATTCTATTACATGGGTTGTATAACATAGCTGGTAAAATGTGGAGTACTACATTCCTCCGCCTGATTCTTCAGGAAGTACAGTCGTGATGTTATTTTATAATTTGCAACATTTTATCGATTCTACAATGTACCATCTCTATGACCTCGGGTGGCGCAGTGCGGTTCGTAACTTAACTGTCCATCGATAAATTTCATCTGCAAATTTCGGCTAAGCGCTTCAGAGTTAGCCTTTATAATTATTTTAATTACTCTTGTCAAAATTCGTACCCATGTCATACATATTTTTGTACTCACTTTTACAATTTTTTACTAATAGAAAGATCCGACAATCCCCTACATTGGATTTATGAGATCCATATACACATATAGAATCACTAAATGAGAAAGGGGAAAATGGTTCTATACCCGCGCTTGTCCAGCATGGTCTTCGGCTTGTTGCATCCAGCATCTGCCTATCCCTAGCCTATAATGGGTTTAAATAAAATTGTTATTATCACTGAATATTAATATTAACAAGAAAATATTACGCATGGGCTAATATGTATAGCATCATTAATCATCATCATCGTCATCATCAGCCTAGCTCCGTTCACTGCTGGACATAGGCCTCTCCAATGGCACACCACTGAGCTCGATCTTTAGCTCTTCGCATCCAACCACTTCCGGCCACTTTGCGTATATCGTCACTACGCTACGTAATATACTATAACAAAATTTAAATAGCATTTAAGACATTATTTCGGTTGTGGTTACTTAAAATCTTTACCCAGTTATGAAGTATAGAGTTATAGCTCATAACAATTCAGTTGTTCCACTCTCCAGGCTTACTTCCAATCAATGCCGGCCGATATCAGCGGAAACATTTTTCCATACAGAACTGCTACACAAGCGTCGGAAAATGAACGAAAAAGTGTTATTGGCAGCTATCGAATAGCACCTTATTTCTTTTGCTTTTTTCCAAATAGAGCCTTCATAGGCTTTATGTGCCACACAATTATAGGGAAAAAAGTTGAGCTGCTTTTGTTGAAACGGATATAGCAAATTGTTGAACTTTATCATCATCATCGTCAACTCTTTTGTCGATCTACTGTTGGATACAGGACTACTTTCAGAACGATAGGGGTAACTCGATAGTCTGCCACGCTGGCCAAAAAGGGTTTGTGGAATAAATATATTAATGGCAAAAATGTATTTCCTTATCTCCAGTTAGCTCCTGCAAATGCCAACTTTCACACGATATTGCGATATTGTTTGATAAACGTACAGTTAATGAGTAAGATAAATATATTAAGTATTTTTACGGTAATGCTCGAGATATCCTAACGAGTGTACCCTTACGTGAATGGAATCAAATGTTACACAGTAACGGGAATGCTAAAGCAAATTTTTGAGCACAGGTATCTGTTATCTAAGCGGTTAGCATTGCCTGAATAGATAAATTGTTTAATATTAAAAAAATATGTTCGCACCTGACGAAAAACATCTCAGTGGGAGAATTTCTCAACTTTTTGACCTTTTATCTGTACGCATAAATGGAGAATATAGTAAATAATATATTATTTCTTTTATACGGGACCTTATTGATAATGCCAATACAAAATTTTTCCTAGAATGGGTCACGGTCAAGGCGCAATTCTCAGAGTATATATTGTTAATAGAGACTAACAGTTCATAGGTTTGCTTTGGATAATATTAGTATTAATGCTTTCAGAGAACATTAATAATGTTAGATAAGTATTTCGTAGTTTACTTAAGCATTTTTCTTGATTGTACACAGAGAAAACCGAAAGAAAACGATGAAACATTTTACCAAAAAAAAGAAGTTATTGTAAAACAGTGGAAAAGCCCGAGAACTGAACCTTGAACCTGTGTCAACGAACGACACAGTCGCAGGGCGTCGCACTGCGACAAACGCTGCGACTGCGTGATGTAATTACGCAATATTATAACTTTGTTTGGCTTCGAGCCACCAGTCCCACTGTTCGCCATCGCTCCCTAACAAGCCAAGGAAAGCAACACAGTTGCCTGCCTATTAAGTGCTAAGTACTTAGGTGCGTTTACTCTAGTAGAATCTTATCGGAAAACAAAAGAGCCTGTTGAGTGATCGTGGAGGTTTGACTAACTGATGACCGGTGATGCTGATGATGAGCAAGGTTAATAATGACGATGTCGTGAGGCTGACTAAAATGCCGGAAGCTAATATTTATTGCTGGTGCTGAAGGACAAACATGTTTATGGAATTAAAACTGAACAGCTTATGAAATTGTTTGCAAAATCTACATTTGGTATTTTATTTATAGTTATCCCAATATATATATAGTGATATGATGCAGTCATAGCCTAGTGATTCAGACCAAATTTCAAGCCCGTAGGTCTGGGGCTTGAATCGTGAGGCGCACATCTAACTTTACAAAAGATGTGCCTTATTGAAAGTCAAAAACCCACGTATGTTTGTTTACATAATTATACAGCAGGACCTGGTATAATCATTGCTGCTTGCTGTTGATAGATTATGACTACTATGTAAGTGACCTGGCGTGATGACATAATAATAACAATAACAAATAACATCACGCCTGTAAACCCCGAAGAGGCAGAAGAGTGTAGTACACTTCCACGATTCACCAGTTAC